>CAXIWC010000087.1:7500-12500 GCA_964036015.1 Leptarthrus brevirostris | reverse complement strand
AACTTAGGACCGACTAACTCGTGATCAACCACTGTTCACACGAAACCCTTCTCCACTTCAGTCCTCCAAGGTCTCATTCGATTATTTGCTACTACCACCAAGATCTGTACCAATGGCGGCTCCATGCAGGCTTACGCCAAACACTTCTACGCACACCATTGTACCCTCCTACTCATTAAAGTTTCAAAATTTATAAAAAAAAATATTTAATATAATGCACTGTATAAATCATATACTTTAACGGTGATGTATAGGCATACAACTTGAGCGCCATCCATTTTAAGGGCTAGTTGCTTCGGCAGGTGAGTTGTTACACACTCCTTAGCGGATTACGACTTCCATGTCCACCGACCTGCTGTTTTAAGCAACCAACGCCTTTCATGGTATCAGTATGAGTTGTTAATTTGGGCGCCTTAACATCACGTTTGGTTCATCCCACAGCGCCAGTTCTGCTTACCAAAAGTGGCCCACTGGGCACAATATATCACAACCTAAACCTTCATATCAAGAAAGGTTAGGTTCTTACCCATTTAAAGTTTGAGAATAGGTTAAGGTCGTTTCGGCCCTAAGGCCTCTAATCATTCGCTTTACCAGATAAGATTATTTTATATAATAATTAATTGCACCAGCTATCCTGAGGGAAACTTCGGAGGGAACCAGCTACTAGATAGTTCGATTGGTCTTTCGCCGCTATACTCAATTCTGACAATCGATTTGCACGTCAGAACTGCTTCGGTCTTCCATCAGGGTTTCCCCTGACTTCAACCTGATCAAGTATAGTTCACCATCTTTCGGGTCACAACATATATGCTCAAGGTACGCTCTAGTTAGAGGCATATATAATATATAAATATATTAAAATGCATAACTATATAGAACGCCCCGGGATGGAATATATATATTAAAATATATATAATTGATCCCATTAAAAACAGTTAAGTTAATTATGCCTTTAGGTTTTAAATACCCAATGACTTGCACACATGTTAGACTCCTTGGTCCGTGTTTCAAGACGGGTCCCGAAGGTATCCTAAATCTATAGCATTGTTAATCATATAAACGCATATAATAAAAAAAATAATACATGATTATTCTTATATTATAACATATGTGTAATATGTAAGCGTTATATATATAAAAATCTGTCAATAATTTATCTGTAACCGTATTTAAATTGGATTTTATATATATTATAAATAAATTTATAATAAAATATAAACTGATCCAAACGGAACTTATGATAAATTTTTAATTATATTAACAGATTACAATGTCCTTATATGAAAAAATTGCACATCATTTACACATTAAATAATATTAATGCATTATTAATGATAAATTTTTCATATTGGATATTTAGGTTCATCGGGCTTAACCTCTAAGCAGTTTCACGTACTATTTAACTCTCTATTCAGAGTTCTTTTCAACTTTCCCTCACGGTACTTGTTTGCTATCGGTCTCATGGTTATATTTAGTTTTAGATGGAGTTTACCACCATATTAGTGCTGCACTATCAAGCAACACGACTCTTAGGAAATATCTTCTAGTAATCATTAACGTCACCTACGGGCCTGGCACCCTCTATGGGTAAATGGCCTCATTTAAGAAGGACTTGAACTGTTAATTTATCATACTAGATTATAGATATTCCATACACTGCATCTTATATTTGTTAATATAACAAAATAACTTAGTGCTGAACTTGATTTCTTTTCGCTCGCCGCTACTAAGAAAATCCTAGTTAGTTTCTTTTCCTTCCCTCATTAATATGCTTAAATTCAGGGAGTAATCTCATATGAGTTGAGGTTGTTTAAAAAAATAAATTAGCTTTTATATTAAACTTAAATCAAATGAGCTATTCTCTAAATAAAAAATTGATTTTATATCTAGATATGCTATTTAAACATTTGATTTAAATAAAAGCATAAATATATTTAATTATTAATATTATAAAGAATACGTTAATATTCTTTAATAATATAACATGTGCTATAAAAGAGATAAATTAATATCTCTTTTAGCAACTTTATAATGAAAGTCTTACAACCCTCAACCATATGTAGTCCATGCAGCACTTTAAAATAAATTAAAGTACATATAGCATGAACTGCAATATGCGTTCAAAATGTCGATGTTCATGTGTCCTGCAGTTCACACGATGACGCACAGTTTGCTGCGTTCTTCATCGACCCATGAGCCAAGTGATCCTCCGCTTAGAGTATAACTTTTTAATTTTGTTTATTTATGTCAAATATTTTAAATAATGAATATATAATTATATGTTGCGAATGTCCAAAATTTATTATTTCTAATAAATCTTTACTTAATAAGTACAACAAATTATACATTGTTTGTGGCGCAATTAAGTTAATTAAATTAATTAATTAACCAGGGGGATGTCCCACAACCCCTTAACCGAGAAGATCTGACAACTTCTTCAGTTTTTTTAAGCAATTTAGCCCGTGACGTCCATCCAAGTAATACTAGTATGGATAGTCACAGGCTATTCTTTATTTGCAACTTTATTTTGCTAATAACAAGATAAAAATCTTCTTAAAGCAACTTAGCCTGTGACGTCCATCCTAGGAATACTAGTATGGATAGTCACAGGCTTGCTATTTATGAATTAATCAAATTCATTCTTTAATAGAAAGGATAAGCTAATATCAATTCTAGTTATTATAGTAAATATGTTTTATTGGAAGTTTCATTAACTTTAATGATCCTTCCGCAGGTTCACCTACGGAAACCTTGTTACGACTTTTACTTCCTCTAAATAATCAAGTTTGGTCAACTTTTGTGAAACATCCGTAACACCAAGGCGTCACAGAGATCACGTCCGGAGACCTCACTAAATAATTCAATCGGTAGTAGCGACGGGCGGTGTGTACAAAGGGCAGGGACTTAGTCAATGCGAGTTAATGACTCGCACTTACTGGGAATTCCAAGTTCATGTGAACAGTTTCAGTTCACAATCCCAAGCATGAAAGTGATTCAGCGGTTTACCCGGACCTCTCGGTCTAGGAAATACACGTTGATACTTTCATTGTAGCGCGCGTGCAGCCCAGGACATCTAAGGGCATCACAGACCTGTTATTGCTCAATCTCATTATTGCTAAACGCAATTTGTCCATTTAAGAAGCTAGTGTCCGTATTAATGGGACAAACAAACAGGTACGACTCCACCCAATATAAACAAAATCAGAACAGTCCTACATTTGCATGTAGGGGTGCTGTTAAGCCAGTTATATCAAGGTTTCAACATCATAATCCTGAATGCATCTATTTAACATATTTGAGTCTCGTTCGTTATCGGAATTAACCAGACAAATCACTCCACGAACTAAGAACGGCCATGCACCACCACCTATAGATTCGAGAAAGAGCTATCAATCTGTCTTACTCATTTATATTCGGACCTGGTAGGCTTTCCCGTGTTGAGTCAAATTAAGCCGCAGGCTCCACTCCTGGTGGTGCCCTTCCGTCAATTCCTTTAAGTTTCAGCTTTGCAACCATACTTCCCCCGGAGCCCAAAAGCTTTGGTTTCCCGGGAAGCGACTGAGAGAGCCATAATAGTAGCTACACCCAATTGCTAGCTGGCATCGTTTATGGTTAGAACTAGGGCGGTATCTGATCGCCTTCGAGCCTCTAACTTTCGTTCTTGATTAATGAAAACATCTTTGGCAAATGCTTTCGCTTAAGTTAGTCTTACGACGGTCCAAGAATTTCACCTCTCGCGTCGTAATACTAATGCCCCCAACTGCTTCTATTAATCATTACCTCTTGATCTAAAAACCAATGAAAGTAGAACAGAGGTCTTATTTCATTATTCCATGCACAAAATATTCAGGCGTTTGAAGCCTGCTTTAAGCACTCTAATTTGTTCAAAGTAATTGTACCGGCCCACAACAACACTCGATAAAGAGCACTGAAGCGGGTATAAATAGGAGTTATATATATTAAATTCAATAAATTGAAAAAATATATATTAGAACTCCACCGGTAATACGCTCGCATAACATAAGGTAACGTACGAACCAATACTTTAGTTGTACTACCCGTATGGAGCACAGATTCAACTACGAACGTTTTAACCGCAACAACTTTAATATACGCTATTAGAGCTGGAATTACCGCGGCTGCTGGCACCAGACTTGCCCTCTAATGGGTCCTTGTTAAAGGATTTAAAGTGTACTCATTCCAATTACAGGGCCTCGGATATGAGTCCTGTATTGTTATTTTTCGTCACTACCTCCCCGTACTGGGAGTGGGTAATTTACGCGCCTGCTGCCTTCCTTAGATGTGGTAGCCGTTTCTCAGGCTCCCTCTCCGGAATCGAACCCTGATTCCCCGTTACCCGTTGCAACCATGGTAGTCCAAGATACTACCATCAATAGTTGATAGGGCAGACATTTGAAAGATCTGTCGTCGGTACAAGACCATACGATCTGCAAATTATCTAGAGTTCAACCATTATTACGATCCCCTAAGGTATCGCTTGGTTTTAGCCTAATAAAAGCACACGTCCCAAAGGTCCGTGTTTATATTGCATGTATTAGCTCTAGAATTACCACAGTTATCCAAGTAACTGTTAACGATCTAATAAACCATAACTGATATAATGAGCCTTTTGCGGTTTCACTTTAGAATTGTTTGTACTTAGACATGCATGGCTTAATCTTTGAGACAAGCATATAACTACTGGCAGGATCAACCAGAATAATGTTCACATTTTGTTTTTATATATATTGTAATAACAATATATATATTATTATTAATTATTTAATTAATTTATTTATCTACTTTCACAATTTACATATTGTAAAAATAAATTTATTTATTCTTTCAACAACTTTCAATATATTTTTAGATCTCGTCTAAATTTTTTAGAAGGGTTGACTTAACCCCTTGTGGCTTTCTTATAATAATAAGTTTTAGCAAATCAAAGAGAAACGTTTTTTGAAATGAGAAATTTTCTCATATATAATTTGACTATATAA
>CAXIWC010000087.1:0-2500 GCA_964036015.1 Leptarthrus brevirostris | reverse complement strand
TGATGTATAGGCATACAACTTGAGCGCCATCCATTTTAAGGGCTAGTTGCTTCGGCAGGTGAGTTGTTACACACTCCTTAGCGGATTACGACTTCCATGTCCACCGACCTGCTGTTTTAAGCAACCAACGCCTTTCATGGTATCAGTATGAGTTGTTAATTTGGGCGCCTTAACATCACGTTTGGTTCATCCCACAGCGCCAGTTCTGCTTACCAAAAGTGGCCCACTGGGCACAATATATCACAACCTAAACCTTCATATCAAGAAAGGTTAGGTTCTTACCCATTTAAAGTTTGAGAATAGGTTAAGGTCGTTTCGGCCCTAAGGCCTCTAATCATTCGCTTTACCAGATAAGATTATTTTATATAATAATTAATTGCACCAGCTATCCTGAGGGAAACTTCGGAGGGAACCAGCTACTAGATAGTTCGATTGGTCTTTCGCCGCTATACTCAATTCTGACAATCGATTTGCACGTCAGAACTGCTTCGGTCTTCCATCAGGGTTTCCCCTGACTTCAACCTGATCAAGTATAGTTCACCATCTTTCGGGTCACAACATATATGCTCAAGGTACGCTCTAGTTAGAGGCATATATAATATATAAATATATTAAAATGCATAACTATATAGAACGCCCCGGGATGGAATATATATATTAAAATATATATAATTGATCCCATTAAAAACAGTTAAGTTAATTATGCCTTTAGGTTTTAAATACCCAATGACTTGCACACATGTTAGACTCCTTGGTCCGTGTTTCAAGACGGGTCCCGAAGGTATCCTAAATCTATAGCATTGTTAATCATATAAACGCATATAATAAAAAAAATAATACATGATTATTCTTATATTATAACATATGTGTAATATGTAAGCGTTATATATATAAAAATCTGTCAATAATTTATCTGTAACCGTATTTAAATTGGATTTTATATATATTATAAATAAATTTATAATAAAATATAAACTGATCCAAACGGAACTTATGATAAATTTTTAATTATATTAACAGATTACAATGTCCTTATATGAAAAAATTGCACATCATTTACACATTAAATAATATTAATGCATTATTAATGATGAATTTTTCATATTGGATATTTAGGTTCATCGGGCTTAACCTCTAAGCAGTTTCACGTACTATTTAACTCTCTATTCAGAGTTCTTTTCAACTTTCCCTCACGGTACTTGTTTGCTATCGGTCTCATGGTTATATTTAGTTTTAGATGGAGTTTACCACCATATTAGTGCTGCACTATCAAGCAACACGACTCTTAGGAAATATCTTCTAGTAATCATTAACGTCACCTACGGGCCTGGCACCCTCTATGGGTAAATGGCCTCATTTAAGAAGGACTTGAACTGTTAATTTATCATACTAGATTATAGATATTCCATACACTGCATCTTATATTTGTTAATATAACAAAATAACTTAGTGCTGAACTTGATTTCTTTTCGCTCGCCGCTACTAAGAAAATCCTAGTTAGTTTCTTTTCCTTCCCTCATTAATATGCTTAAATTCAGGGAGTAATCTCATATGAGTTGAGGTTGTTTAAAAAAATAAATTAGCTTTTATATTAAACTTAAATCAAATGAGCTATTCTCTAAATAAAAAATTGATTTTATATCTAGATATGCTATTTAAACATTTGATTTAAATAAAAGCATAAATATATTTAATTATTAATATTATAAAGAATACGTTAATATTTTAATAATATAACATGTGCTATAAAAGAGATAAATTAATATCTCTTTTAGCAACTTTATAATGAAAGTCTTACAACCCTCAACCATATGTAGTCCATGCAGCACTTTAAAATAAATTAAAGTACATATAGCATGAACTGCAATATGCGTTCAAAATGTCGATGTTCATGTGTCCTGCAGTTCACACGATGACGCACAGTTTGCTGCGTTCTTCATCGACCCATGAGCCAAGTGATCCTCCGCTTAGAGTATAACTTTTTAATTTTGTTTATTTATGTCAAATATTTAAATAATGAATATATAATTATATGTTGCGAATGTCCAAAATTTATTATTTCTAATAAATCTTTACTTAATAAGTACAACAAATTATACATTGTTTGTGGCGCAATTAAGTTAATTAAATTATTAATTAACCAGGGGGATGTCCCACAACCCCTTAACCGAGAAGATCTGACAACTTCTTCAGTTTTTTTAAGCAATTTAGCCCGTGACGTCCATCCAAGTAATACTAGTATGGATAGTCACAGGCTATTCTTTATTTGCAACTTTATTTTGCTAATAACAAGATAAAAATCTTCTTAAAGCAACTTAGCCTGTGACGTCCATCCTAGGAATACTAGTATGGATAGTCACAGGCTTGCTATTTATGAATTAATCAAATTCATTCTTTAATAGAAAGGATAAGCTAATATCAATTCTAGTTATTATAGTAAATATGTTTTATTGAAGTTTCATTAACTTTAATGATCCTTCCGCAGGTTCACCTACGGAAA
>CAXIWC010000086.1:0-32358 GCA_964036015.1 Leptarthrus brevirostris | reverse complement strand
CTTAATATTCCGACCATAATTAGTTCGATGGGGCTAAAGGGGAGCTGGCAATTGGGTTTTTTTTTACCTGAAAGTGATGCTTATGGCAAAATTTTTTCTTGGACTACCTGTTACGTGGGAAGATGAATCCTCCTTCAAAATTCTAGGACACTATAGGCTTCCTTTCTGCATTAAAAGTTTTGGTCCATAACTTATAGATGCTGAATTACGGGGTAAAACGGCAATTGTAACAATTTTTCATCTTGAATTTGTTGAAAATGATGCTAAATGGTAAATTTTTTGGGGCACTACCTGCTATCATAGGAAGATGAATCCCTGTACCAAATTAAAATACATTATAGGCTTACTGTCTGCGTTATCAGGTTTGGTCCATCACTTAAGATGCTGGATTAGGGTGTAAAACGGCACTTGCAAAATTTTTAATGTTGAAATTGTTGAAAATGGTACATTTAGCGATGCTACGTCTTTCCTAATAATACTAAAATTATTATTTTAGGTGGATAAAATAGTTTCGCCCCCGCTCTTAATATTCCGACCATAATTAGTTCGATGGGGCTAAAGGGGAGCTGGCAATTGGGTTTTTTTTTACCTGAAATTGATGCTTATGGCAAAATTTTTGGGTGGACTACCTGTTACGTGGGAAGATGAATCCTCCTTCAAAATTCTAGGACACTATAGGCTTCCTTTCTACATTAAAAGTTTTGGTCCATAACTTATAGATGCTGAATTACGGGGTAAAACGGCAATTGTAACAATTTTTCATCTTGAATTTGTTGAAAATGATGCTAAACGGTAAATTTTTTGGGGCACTACCTGCTATCATAGGAAGATGAATCCCTGCACCAAATTAAAATACATTATAGGCTTACTTTCTGCGTTATCAGGTTTGGTCCATCACTTAAGATGCTGGATTAGGGTGTAAAACGGCACTTGCAAAATTTTTTATGTTGATTTTGTTGAAAATGGTACATTTAGCGATGCTACGTCTTTCCTAATAATACTAAAATTATTATTTTAGGTGGATAAAATAGTTTCGCCCCCGCTCTTAATATTCCGACCATAATTAGTTCGATGGGACTAAAGGGGAGCTGGCAATTGGGTTTTTTTTAACCTGAAATTGATGCTTATGGCAAAATTTTTTGGTGGACTACCTGTTACGTGGGAAGATGAATCCTCCTTCAAAATTCTAGGACACTATAGGCTTCCTTTCTGCATTAAAAGTTTTGGTCCATAACTTATAGATGCTGAATTACGGGGTAAAACGGCAATTGTAACAATTTTTCATCTTGAATTTGTTGAAAATGATGCTAAACGGTAAATTTTTTGGGGCACTACCTGCTATCATAGGAAGATGAATCCCTGCACCAAATTAAAATACATTATAGGCTTACTTTCTGCGTTATCAGGTTTGGTCCATCACTTAAGATGCTGGATTAGGGTGTAAAACGGCACTTGCAAAATTTTTTATGTTGATTTTGTTGAAAATGGTACATTTAGCGATGCTACGTCTTTCCTAATAATACTAAAATTATTATTTTAGGTGGATAAAATAGTTTCGCCCCCGCTCTTAATATTCCGACCATAATTAGTTCGATGGGGCTAAAGGGGAGCTGGCAATTGGGTTTTTTTTAACCTGAAATTGATGCTTATGGCAAAATTTTTTGGTGGACTACCTGTAACGTGGGAAGATGAATCCTCCTTCAAAATTCTAGGACACTATAGGCTTCCTTTCTGCATTAAAAGTTTTGGTCCAGAACTTATAGATGCTGAATTACGGGGTAAAACGGCAATTGTAACAATTTTTCATCTTGAATTTGTTGAAAATGATGCTAAACGGTAAATTTTTTGGGGCACTACCTGCTATCATAGGAAGATGAATCCCTGCACCAAATTAAAATACATTATAGGCTTACTTTCTGCGTTATCAGGTTTGGTCCATCACTTAAGATGCTGGATTAGGGTGTAAAACGGCACTTGCAAAATTTTTTATGTTGATTTTGTTGAAAATGGTACATTTAGCGATGCTACGTCTTTCCTAATAATACTAAAATTATTATTTTAGGTGGATAAAATAGTTTCGCCCCCGCTCTTAATATTCCGACCATAATTAGTTCGATGGGGCTAAAGGGGAGCTGGCAATTGGGTTTTTTTACCTGAAATTGATGCTTATGGCAAAATTTTTTGGTGGACTACCTGTTACGTGGGAAGATGAATCCTCCTTCAAAATTCTAGGACACTATAGGCTTCCTTTCTGCATTAAAAGTTTTGGTCCATAACTTATAGATGCTGAATTACGGGGTAAAACGGCAATTGTAACAATTTTTCATCTTGAATTTGTTGAAAATGATGTTAAACGGTAAATTTTTTGGGGCACTACCTGCTATCATAGGAAGATGAATCCCTGCACCAAATTAAAATACATTATAGGCTTACTGTCTGCGTTATCAGGTTTGGTCCATCACTTAAGATGCTGGATTAGGGTGTAAAACGGCACTTGCAAAATTTTTAATGTTGAAATTGTTGAAAATGGTACATTTAGCGATGCTACGTCTTTCCTAATAATACTAAAATTATTATTTTAGGTGGATAAAATAGTTTCGCCCCCGCTCTTAATATTCCGACCATAATTAGTTCGATGGGGCTAAAGGGGAGCTGGCAATTGGGTTTTTTTTTACCTGAAATTGATGCTTATGGCAAAATTTTTTGGTGGACTACCTGTTACGTGGGAAGATGAATCCTCCTTCAAAATTCTAGGACACTATAGGCTTCCTTTCTGCATTAAAAGTTTTGGTCCATAACTTATAGATGCTGAATTACGGGGTAAAACGGCAATTGTAACAATTTTTCATCTTGAATTTGTTGAAAATGATGTTAAACGGTAAATTTTTTGGGGCACTACCTGCTATCATAGGAAGATGAATCCCTGCACCAAATTAAAATACATTATAGGCTTACTGTCTGCGTTATCAGGTTTGGTCCATCACTTAAGATGCTGGATTAGGGTGTAAAACGGCACTTGCAAAATTTTTAATGTTGAAATTGTTGAAAATGGTACATTTAGCGATGCTACGTCTTTCCTAATAATACTAAAATTATTATTTTAGGTGGATAAAATAGTTTCGCCCCCGCTCTTAATATTCCGACCATAATTAGTTCGATGGGGCTAAAGGGGAGCTGGCAATTGGGTTTTTTTTTACCTGAAAGTGATGCTTATGGCAAAATTTTTTCTTGGACTACCTGTTACGTGGGAAGATGAATCCTCCTTCAAAATTCTAGGACACTATAGGCTTCCTTTCTGCATTAAAAGTTTTGGTCCATAACTTATAGATGCTGAATTACGGGGTAAAACGGCAATTGTAACAATTTTTCATCTTGAATTTGTTGAAAATGATGTTAAACGGTAAATTTTTTGGGGCACTACCTGCTATCATAGGAAGATGAATCCCTGCACCAAATTAAAATACATTATAGGCTTACTGTCTGCGTTATCAGGTTTGGTCCATCACTTAAGATGCTGGATTAGGGTGTAAAACGGCACTTGCAAAATTTTTAATGTTGAAATTGTTGAAAATGGTACATTTAGCGATGCTACGTCTTTCCTAATAATACTAAAATTATTATTTTAGGTGGATAAAATAGTTTCGCCCCCGCTCTTAATATTCCGACCATAATTAGTTCGATGGGGCTAAAGGGGAGCTGGCAATTGGGTTTTTTTTTACCTGAAATTGATGCTTATGGCAAAATTTTTTGGTGGACTACCTGTTACGTGGGAAGATGAATCCTCCTTCAAAATTCTAGGAAACTATAGGCTTCCTTTCTGCATTAAAAGTTTTGGTCCATAACTTATAGATGCTGAATTACGGGGTAAAACGGCAATTGTAACAATTTTTCATCTTGAATTTGTTGAAAATGATGTTAAACGGTAAATTTTTTGGGGCACTACCTGCTATCATAGGAAGATGAATCCCTGCACCAAATTAAAATACATTATAGGCTTACTGTCTGCGTTATCAGGTTTGGTCCATCACTTAAGATGCTGGATTAGGGTGTAAAACGGCACTTGCAAAATTTTTAATGTTGAAATTGTTGAAAATGGTACATTTAGCGATGCTACGTCTTTCCTAATAATACTAATATTATTATTTTAGGTGGATAAAATAGTTTCGCCCCCGCTCTTAATATTCCGACCATAATTAGTTCGATGGGGCTAAAGGGGAGCTGGCAATTGGGTTTTTTTTTACCTGAAATTGATGCTTATGGCAAAATTTTTTGGTGGACTACCTGTTACGTGGGAAGATGAATCCTCCTTCAAAATTCTAGGACACTATAGGCTTCCTTTCTGCATTAAAAGTTTTGGTCCATAACTTATAGATGCTGAATTACGGGGTAAAACGGCAATTGTAACAATTTTTCATCTTGAATTTGTTGAAAATGATGTTAAACGGTAAATTTTTTGGGGCACTACCTGCTATCATAGGAAGATGAATCCCTGCACCAAATTAAAATACATTATAGGCTTACTGTCTGCGTTATCAGGTTTGGTCCATCACTTAAGATGCTGGATTAGGGTGTAAAACGGCACTTGCAAAATTTTTAATGTTGAAATTGTTGAAAATGGTACATTTAGCGATGCTACGTCTTTCCTAATAATACTAAAATTATTATTTTAGGTGGATAAAATAGTTTCGCCCCCGCTCTTAATATTCCGACCATAATTAGTTCGATGGGGCTAAAGGGGAGCTGGCAATTGGGTTTTTTTTTACCTGAAATTGATGCTTATGGCAAAATTTTTTGGTGGACTACCTGTTACGTGGGAAGATGAATCCTCCTTCAAAATTCTAGGACACTATAGGCTTCCTTTCTGCATTAAAAGTTTTGGTCCATAACTTATAGATGCTGAATTACGGGGTAAAACGGCAATTGTAACAATTTTTCATCTTGAATTTGTTGAAAATGATGTTAAACGGTAAATTTTTTGGGGCACTACCTGCTATCATAGGAAGATGAATCCCTGCACCAAATTAAAATACATTATAGGCTTACTGTCTGCGTTATCAGGTTTGGTCCATCACTTAAGATGCTGGATTAGGGTGTAAAACGGCACTTGCAAAATTTTTAATGTTGAAATTGTTGAAAATGGTACATTTAGCGATGCTACGTCTTTCCTAATAATACTAAAATTATTATTTTAGGTGGATAAAATAGTTTCGCCCCCGCTCTTAATATTCCGACCATAATTAGTTCGATGGGGCTAAAGGGGAGCTGGCAATTGGGTTTTTTTTTACCTGAAAGTGATGCTTATGGCAAAATTTTTTCTTGGACTACCTGTTACGTGGGAAGATGAATCCTCCTTCAAAATTCTAGGACACTATAGGCTTCCTTTCTGCATTAAAAGTTTTGGTCCATAACTTATAGATGCTGAATTACGGGGTAAAACGGCAATTGTAACAATTTTTCATCTTGAATTTGTTGAAAATGATGCTAAATGGTAAATTTTTTGGGGCACTACCTGCTATCATAGGAAGATGAATCCCTGTACCAAATTAAAATACATTATAGGCTTACTGTCTGCGTTATCAGGTTTGGTCCATCACTTAAGATGCTGGATTAGGGTGTAAAACGGCACTTGCAAAATTTTTAATGTTGAAATTGTTGAAAATGGTACATTTAGCGATGCTACGTCTTTCCTAATAATACTAAAATTATTATTTTAGGTGGATAAAATAGTTTCGCCCCCGCTCTTAATATTCCGACCATAATTAGTTCGATGGGGCTAAAGGGGAGCTGGCAATTGGGTTTTTTTTTACCTGAAATTGATGCTTATGGCAAAATTTTTGGGTGGACTACCTGTTACGTGGGAAGATGAATCCTCCTTCAAAATTCTAGGACACTATAGGCTTCCTTTCTACATTAAAAGTTTTGGTCCATAACTTATAGATGCTGAATTACGGGGTAAAACGGCAATTGTAACAATTTTTCATCTTGAATTTGTTGAAAATGATGCTAAACGGTAAATTTTTTGGGGCACTACCTGCTATCATAGGAAGATGAATCCCTGCACCAAATTAAAATACATTATAGGCTTACTTTCTGCGTTATCAGGTTTGGTCCATCACTTAAGATGCTGGATTAGGGTGTAAAACGGCACTTGCAAAATTTTTTATGTTCATTTTGTTGAAAATGGTACATTTAGCGATGCTACGTCTTTCCTAATAATACTAAAATTACTATTTTAGGTGGATAAAATAGTTTCGCCCCCGCTCTTAATATTCCGACCATAATTAGTTCGATGGGGCTAAAGGGGAGCTGGCAATTGGGTTTTTTTTTACCTGAAATTGATGCTTATGGCAAAATTTTTTGGTGGACTACCTGTTACGTGGGAAGATGAATCCTCCTTCAAAATTCTAGGAAACTATAGGCTTCCTTTCTGCATTAAAAGTTTTGGTCCATAACTTATAGATGCTGAATTACGGGGTAAAACGGCAATTGTAACAATTTTTCATCTTGAATTTGTTGAAAATGATGTTAAACGGTAAATTTTTTGGGGCACTACCTGCTATCATAGGAAGATGAATCCCTGCACCAAATTAAAATACATTATAGGCTTACTGTCTGCGTTATCAGGTTTGGTCCATCACTTAAGATGCTGGATTAGGGTGTAAAACGGCACTTGCAAAATTTTTAATGTTGAAATTGTTGAAAATGGTACATTTAGCGATGCTACGTCTTTCCTAATAATACTAAAATTATTATTTTAGGTGGATAAAATAGTTTCGCCCCCGCTCTTAATATTCCGACCATAATTAGTTCGATGGGGCTAAAGGGGAGCTGGCAATTGGGTTTTTTTTTACCTGAAATTGATGCTTATGGCAAAATTTTTTGGTGGACTACCTGTTACGTGGGAAGATGAATCCTCCTTCAAAATTCTAGGAAACTATAGGCTTCCTTTCTGCATTAAAAGTTTTGGTCCATAACTTATAGATGCTGAATTACGGGGTAAAACGGCAATTGTAACAATTTTTCATCTTGAATTTGTTGAAAATGATGTTAAACGGTAAATTTTTTGGGGCACTACCTGCTATCATAGGAAGATGAATCCCTGCACCAAATTAAAATACATTATAGGCTTACTGTCTGCGTTATCAGGTTTGGTCCATCACTTAAGATGCTGGATTAGGGTGTAAAACGGCACTTGCAAAATTTTTAATGTTGAAATTGTTGAAAATGGTACATTTAGCGATGCTACGTCTTTCCTAATAATACTAATATTATTATTTTAGGTGGATAAAATAGTTTCGCCCCCGCTCTTAATATTCCGACCATAATTAGTTCGATGGGGCTAAAGGGGAGCTGGCAATTGGGTTTTTTTTTACCTGAAATTGATGCTTATGGCAAAATTTTTTGGTGGACTACCTGTTACGTGGGAAGATGAATCCTCCTTCAAAATTCTAGGACACTATAGGCTTCCTTTCTGCATTAAAAGTTTTGGTCCATAACTTATAGATGCTGAATTACGGGGTAAAACGGCAATTGTAACAATTTTTCATCTTGAATTTGTTGAAAATGATGTTAAACGGTAAATTTTTTGGGGCACTACCTGCTATCATAGGAAGATGAATCCCTGCACCAAATTAAAATACATTATAGGCTTACTGTCTGCGTTATCAGGTTTGGTCCATCACTTAAGATTCTGGATTAGGGTGTAAAACGGCACTTGCAAAATTTTTAATGTTGAAATTGTTGAAAATGGTACATTTAGCGATGCTACGTCTTTCCTAATAATACTAAAATTATTATTTTAGGTGGATAAAATAGTTTCGCCCCCGCTCTTAATATTCCGACCATAATTAGTTCGATGGGGCTAAAGGGGAGCTGGCAATTGGGTTTTTTTTTACCTGAAATTGATGCTTATGGCAAAATTTTTTGGTGGACTACCTGTTACGTGGGAAGATGAATCCTCCTTCAAAATTCTAGGACACTATAGGCTTCCTTTCTGCATTAAAAGTTTTGGTCCATAACTTATAGATGCTGAATTACGGGGTAAAACGGCAATTGTAACAATTTTTCATCTTGAATTTGTTGAAAATGATGTTAAACGGTAAATTTTTTGGGGCACTACCTGCTATCATAGGAAGATGAATCCCTGCACCAAATTAAAATACATTATAGGCTTACTGTCTGCGTTATCAGGTTTGGTCCATCACTTAAGATGCTGGATTAGGGTGTAAAACGGCACTTGCAAAATTTTTAATGTTGAAATTGTTGAAAATGGTACATTTAGCGATGCTACGTCTTTCCTAATAATACTAAAATTATTATTTTAGGTGGATAAAATAGTTTCGCCCCCGCTCTTAATATTCCGACCATAATTAGTTCGATGGGGCTAAAGGGGAGCTGGCAATTGGGTTTTTTTTTACCTGAAAGTGATGCTTATGGCAAAATTTTTTCTTGGACTACCTGTTACGTGGGAAGATGAATCCTCCTTCAAAATTCTAGGACACTATAGGCTTCCTTTCTGCATTAAAAGTTTTGGTCCATAACTTATAGATGCTGAATTACGGGGTAAAACGGCAATTGTAACAATTTTTCATCTTGAATTTGTTGAAAATGATGCTAAATGGTAAATTTTTTGGGGCACTACCTGCTATCATAGGAAGATGAATCCCTGTACCAAATTAAAATACATTATAGGCTTACTGTCTGCGTTATCAGGTTTGGTCCATCACTTAAGATGCTGGATTAGGGTGTAAAACGGCACTTGCAAAATTTTTAATGTTGAAATTGTTGAAAATGGTACATTTAGCGATGCTACGTCTTTCCTAATAATACTAAAATTATTATTTTAGGTGGATAAAATAGTTTCGCCCCCGCTCTTAATATTCCGACCATAATTAGTTCGATGGGGCTAAAGGGGAGCTGGCAATTGGGTTTTTTTTTACCTGAAATTGATGCTTATGGCAAAATTTTTGGGTGGACTACCTGTTACGTGGGAAGATGAATCCTCCTTCAAAATTCTAGGACACTATAGGCTTCCTTTCTACATTAAAAGTTTTGGTCCATAACTTATAGATGCTGAATTACGGGGTAAAACGGCAATTGTAACAATTTTTCATCTTGAATTTGTTGAAAATGATGCTAAACGGTAAATTTTTTGGGGCACTACCTGCTATCATAGGAAGATGAATCCCTGCACCAAATTAAAATACATTATAGGCTTACTTTCTGCGTTATCAGGTTTGGTCCATCACTTAAGATGCTGGATTAGGGTGTAAAACGGCACTTGCAAAATTTTTTATGTTGATTTTGTTGAAAATGGTACATTTAGCGATGCTACGTCTTTCCTAATAATACTAAAATTATTATTTTAGGTGGATAAAATAGTTTCGCCCCCGCTCTTAATATTCCGACCATAATTAGTTCGATGGGACTAAAGGGGAGCTGGCAATTGGGTTTTTTTTAACCTGAAATTGATGCTTATGGCAAAATTTTTTGGTGGACTACCTGTTACGTGGGAAGATGAATCCTCCTTCAAAATTCTAGGACACTATAGGCTTCCTTTCTGCATTAAAAGTTTTGGTCCATAACTTATAGATGCTGAATTACGGGGTAAAACGGCAATTGTAACAATTTTTCATCTTGAATTTGTTGAAAATGATGCTAAACGGTAAATTTTTTGGGGCACTACCTGCTATCATAGGAAGATGAATCCCTGCACCAAATTAAAATACATTATAGGCTTACTTTCTGCGTTATCAGGTTTGGTCCATCACTTAAGATGCTGGATTAGGGTGTAAAACGGCACTTGCAAAATTTTTTATGTTGATTTTGTTGAAAATGGTACATTTAGCGATGCTACGTCTTTCCTAATAATACTAAAATTATTATTTTAGGTGGATAAAATAGTTTCGCCCCCGCTCTTAATATTCCGACCATAATTAGTTCGATGGGGCTAAAGGGGAGCTGGCAATTGGGTTTTTTTTAACCTGAAATTGATGCTTATGGCAAAATTTTTTGGTGGACTACCTGTAACGTGGGAAGATGAATCCTCCTTCAAAATTCTAGGACACTATAGGCTTCCTTTCTGCATTAAAAGTTTTGGTCCAGAACTTATAGATGCTGAATTACGGGGTAAAACGGCAATTGTAACAATTTTTCATCTTGAATTTGTTGAAAATGATGCTAAACGGTAAATTTTTTGGGGCACTACCTGCTATCATAGGAAGATGAATCCCTGCACCAAATTAAAATACATTATAGGCTTACTTTCTGCGTTATCAGGTTTGGTCCATCACTTAAGATGCTGGATTAGGGTGTAAAACGGCACTTGCAAAATTTTTTATGTTGATTTTGTTGAAAATGGTACATTTAGCGATGCTACGTCTTTCCTAATAATACTAAAATTATTATTTTAGGTGGATAAAATAGTTTCGCCCCCGCTCTTAATATTCCGACCATAATTAGTTCGATGGGGCTAAAGGGGAGCTGGCAATTGGGTTTTTTTACCTGAAATTGATGCTTATGGCAAAATTTTTTGGTGGACTACCTGTTACGTGGGAAGATGAATCCTCCTTCAAAATTCTAGGACACTATAGGCTTCCTTTCTGCATTAAAAGTTTTGGTCCATAACTTATAGATGCTGAATTACGGGGTAAAACGGCAATTGTAACAATTTTTCATCTTGAATTTGTTGAAAATGATGTTAAACGGTAAATTTTTTGGGGCACTACCTGCTATCATAGGAAGATGAATCCCTGCACCAAATTAAAATACATTATAGGCTTACTGTCTGCGTTATCAGGTTTGGTCCATCACTTAAGATGCTGGATTAGGGTGTAAAACGGCACTTGCAAAATTTTTAATGTTGAAATTGTTGAAAATGGTACATTTAGCGATGCTACGTCTTTCCTAATAATACTAAAATTATTATTTTAGGTGGATAAAATAGTTTCGCCCCCGCTCTTAATATTCCGACCATAATTAGTTCGATGGGGCTAAAGGGGAGCTGGCAATTGGGTTTTTTTTTACCTGAAATTGATGCTTATGGCAAAATTTTTTGGTGGACTACCTGTTACGTGGGAAGATGAATCCTCCTTCAAAATTCTAGGACACTATAGGCTTCCTTTCTGCATTAAAAGTTTTGGTCCATAACTTATAGATGCTGAATTACGGGGTAAAACGGCAATTGTAACAATTTTTCATCTTGAATTTGTTGAAAATGATGTTAAACGGTAAATTTTTTGGGGCACTACCTGCTATCATAGGAAGATGAATCCCTGCACCAAATTAAAATACATTATAGGCTTACTGTCTGCGTTATCAGGTTTGGTCCATCACTTAAGATGCTGGATTAGGGTGTAAAACGGCACTTGCAAAATTTTTAATGTTGAAATTGTTGAAAATGGTACATTTAGCGATGCTACGTCTTTCCTAATAATACTAAAATTATTATTTTAGGTGGATAAAATAGTTTCGCCCCCGCTCTTAATATTCCGACCATAATTAGTTCGATGGGGCTAAAGGGGAGCTGGCAATTGGGTTTTTTTTTACCTGAAAGTGATGCTTATGGCAAAATTTTTTCTTGGACTACCTGTTACGTGGGAAGATGAATCCTCCTTCAAAATTCTAGGACACTATAGGCTTCCTTTCTGCATTAAAAGTTTTGGTCCATAACTTATAGATGCTGAATTACGGGGTAAAACGGCAATTGTAACAATTTTTCATCTTGAATTTGTTGAAAATGATGCTAAATGGTAAATTTTTTGGGGCACTACCTGCTATCATAGGAAGATGAATCCCTGTACCAAATTAAAATACATTATAGGCTTACTGTCTGCGTTATCAGGTTTGGTCCATCACTTAAGATGCTGGATTAGGGTGTAAAACGGCACTTGCAAAATTTTTAATGTTGAAATTGTTGAAAATGGTACATTTAGCGATGCTACGTCTTTCCTAATAATACTAAAATTATTATTTTAGGTGGATAAAATAGTTTCGCCCCCGCTCTTAATATTCCGACCATAATTAGTTCGATGGGGCTAAAGGGGAGCTGGCAATTGGGTTTTTTTTTACCTGAAATTGATGCTTATGGCAAAATTTTTGGGTGGACTACCTGTTACGTGGGAAGATGAATCCTCCTTCAAAATTCTAGGACACTATAGGCTTCCTTTCTACATTAAAAGTTTTGGTCCATAACTTATAGATGCTGAATTACGGGGTAAAACGGCAATTGTAACAATTTTTCATCTTGAATTTGTTGAAAATGATGCTAAACGGTAAATTTTTTGGGGCACTACCTGCTATCATAGGAAGATGAATCCCTGCACCAAATTAAAATACATTATAGGCTTACTTTCTGCGTTATCAGGTTTGGTCCATCACTTAAGATGCTGGATTAGGGTGTAAAACGGCACTTGCAAAATTTTTTATGTTCATTTTGTTGAAAATGGTACATTTAGCGATGCTACGTCTTTCCTAATAATACTAAAATTACTATTTTAGGTGGATAAAATAGTTTCGCCCCCGCTCTTAATATTCCGACCATAATTAGTTCGATGGGGCTAAAGGGGAGCTGGCAATTGGGTTTTTTTTTACCTGAAATTGATGCTTATGGCAAAATTTTTTGGTGGACTACCTGTTACGTGGGAAGATGAATCCTCCTTCAAAATTCTAGGAAACTATAGGCTTCCTTTCTGCATTAAAAGTTTTGGTCCATAACTTATAGATGCTGAATTACGGGGTAAAACGGCAATTGTAACAATTTTTCATCTTGAATTTGTTGAAAATGATGTTAAACGGTAAATTTTTTGGGGCACTACCTGCTATCATAGGAAGATGAATCCCTGCACCAAATTAAAATACATTATAGGCTTACTGTCTGCGTTATCAGGTTTGGTCCATCACTTAAGATGCTGGATTAGGGTGTAAAACGGCACTTGCAAAATTTTTAATGTTGAAATTGTTGAAAATGGTACATTTAGCGATGCTACGTCTTTCCTAATAATACTAAAATTATTATTTTAGGTGGATAAAATAGTTTCGCCCCCGCTCTTAATATTCCGACCATAATTAGTTCGATGGGGCTAAAGGGGAGCTGGCAATTGGGTTTTTTTTTACCTGAAATTGATGCTTATGGCAAAATTTTTTGGTGGACTACCTGTTACGTGGGAAGATGAATCCTCCTTCAAAATTCTAGGAAACTATAGGCTTCCTTTCTGCATTAAAAGTTTTGGTCCATAACTTATAGATGCTGAATTACGGGGTAAAACGGCAATTGTAACAATTTTTCATCTTGAATTTGTTGAAAATGATGTTAAACGGTAAATTTTTTGGGGCACTACCTGCTATCATAGGAAGATGAATCCCTGCACCAAATTAAAATACATTATAGGCTTACTGTCTGCGTTATCAGGTTTGGTCCATCACTTAAGATGCTGGATTAGGGTGTAAAACGGCACTTGCAAAATTTTTAATGTTGAAATTGTTGAAAATGGTACATTTAGCGATGCTACGTCTTTCCTAATAATACTAAAATTATTATTTTAGGTGGATAAAATAGTTTCGCCCCCGCTCTTAATATTCCGACCATAATTAGTTCGATGGGGCTAAAGGGGAGCTGGCAATTGGGTTTTTTTTTACCTGAAATTGATGCTTATGGCAAAATTTTTTGGTGGACTACCTGTTACGTGGGAAGATGAATCCTCCTTCAAAATTCTAGGAAACTATAGGCTTCCTTTCTGCATTAAAAGTTTTGGTCCATAACTTATAGATGCTGAATTACGGGGTAAAACGGCAATTGTAACAATTTTTCATCTTGAATTTGTTGAAAATGATGTTAAACGGTAAATTTTTTGGGGCACTACCTGCTATCATAGGAAGATGAATCCCTGCACCAAATTAAAATACATTATAGGCTTACTGTCTGCGTTATCAGGTTTGGTCCATCACTTAAGATGCTGGATTAGGGTGTAAAACGGCACTTGCAAAATTTTTAATGTTGAAATTGTTGAAAATGGTACATTTAGCGATGCTACGTCTTTCCTAATAATACTAATATTATTATTTTAGGTGGATAAAATAGTTTCGCCCCCGCTCTTAATATTCCGACCATAATTAGTTCGATGGGGCTAAAGGGGAGCTGGCAATTGGGTTTTTTTTTACCTGAAATTGATGCTTATGGCAAAATTTTTTGGTGGACTACCTGTTACGTGGGAAGATGAATCCTCCTTCAAAATTCTAGGACACTATAGGCTTCCTTTCTGCATTAAAAGTTTTGGTCCATAACTTATAGATGCTGAATTACGGGGTAAAACGGCAATTGTAACAATTTTTCATCTTGAATTTGTTGAAAATGATGTTAAACGGTAAATTTTTTGGGGCACTACCTGCTATCATAGGAAGATGAATCCCTGCACCAAATTAAAATACATTATAGGCTTACTGTCTGCGTTATCAGGTTTGGTCCATCACTTAAGATGCTGGATTAGGGTGTAAAACGGCACTTGCAAAATTTTTAATGTTGAAATTGTTGAAAATGGTACATTTAGCGATGCTACGTCTTTCCTAATAATACTAAAATTATTATTTTAGGTGGATAAAATAGTTTCGCCCCCGCTCTTAATATTCCGACCATAATTAGTTCGATGGGGCTAAAGGGGAGCTGGCAATTGGGTTTTTTTTTACCTGAAATTGATGCTTATGGCAAAATTTTTTGGTGGACTACCTGTTACGTGGGAAGATGAATCCTCCTTCAAAATTCTAGGAAACTATAGGCTTCCTTTCTGCATTAAAAGTTTTGGTCCATAACTTATAGATGCTGAATTACGGGGTAAAACGGCAATTGTAACAATTTTTCATCTTGAATTTGTTGAAAATGATGTTAAACGGTAAATTTTTTGGGGCACTACCTGCTATCATAGGAAGATGAATCCCTGCACCAAATTAAAATACATTATAGGCTTACTGTCTGCGTTATCAGGTTTGGTCCATCACTTAAGATGCTGGATTAGGGTGTAAAACGGCACTTGCAAAATTTTTAATGTTGAAATTGTTGAAAATGGTACATTTAGCGATGCTACGTCTTTCCTAATAATACTAATATTATTATTTTAGGTGGATAAAATAGTTTCGCCCCCGCTCTTAATATTCCGACCATAATTAGTTCGATGGGGCTAAAGGGGAGCTGGCAATTGGGTTTTTTTTTACCTGAAATTGATGCTTATGGCAAAATTTTTTGGTGGACTACCTGTTACGTGGGAAGATGAATCCTCCTTCAAAATTCTAGGACACTATAGGCTTCCTTTCTGCATTAAAAGTTTTGGTCCATAACTTATAGATGCTGAATTACGGGGTAAAACGGCAATTGTAACAATTTTTCATCTTGAATTTGTTGAAAATGATGTTAAACGGTAAATTTTTTGGGGCACTACCTGCTATCATAGGAAGATGAATCCCTGCACCAAATTAAAATACATTATAGGCTTACTGTCTGCGTTATCAGGTTTGGTCCATCACTTAAGATGCTGGATTAGGGTGTAAAACGGCACTTGCAAAATTTTTAATGTTGAAATTGTTGAAAATGGTACATTTAGCGATGCTACGTCTTTCCTAATAATACTAAAATTATTATTTTAGGTGGATAAAATAGTTTCGCCCCCGCTCTTAATATTCCGACCATAATTAGTTCGATGGGGCTAAAGGGGAGCTGGCAATTGGGTTTTTTTTTACCTGAAATTGATGCTTATGGCAAAATTTTTTGGTGGACTACCTGTTACGTGGGAAGATGAATCCTCCTTCAAAATTCTAGGAAACTATAGGCTTCCTTTCTGCATTAAAAGTTTTGGTCCATAACTTATAGATGCTGAATTACGGGGTAAAACGGCAATTGTAACAATTTTTCATCTTGAATTTGTTGAAAATGATGTTAAACGGTAAATTTTTTGGGGCACTACCTGCTATCATAGGAAGATGAATCCCTGCACCAAATTAAAATACATTATAGGCTTACTGTCTGCGTTATCAGGTTTGGTCCATCACTTAAGATGCTGGATTAGGGTGTAAAACGGCACTTGCAAAATTTTTAATGTTGAAATTGTTGAAAATGGTACATTTAGCGATGCTACGTCTTTCCTAATAATACTAATATTATTATTTTAGGTGGATAAAATAGTTTCGCCCCCGCTCTTAATATTCCGACCATAATTAGTTCGATGGGGCTAAAGGGGAGCTGGCAATTGGGTTTTTTTTTACCTGAAATTGATGCTTATGGCAAAATTTTTTGGTGGACTACCTGTTACGTGGGAAGATGAATCCTCCTTCAAAATTCTAGGACACTATAGGCTTCCTTTCTGCATTAAAAGTTTTGGTCCATAACTTATAGATGCTGAATTACGGGGTAAAACGGCAATTGTAACAATTTTTCATCTTGAATTTGTTGAAAATGATGTTAAACGGTAAATTTTTTGGGGCACTACCTGCTATCATAGGAAGATGAATCCCTGCACCAAATTAAAATACATTATAGGCTTACTGTCTGCGTTATCAGGTTTGGTCCATCACTTAAGATGCTGGATTAGGGTGTAAAACGGCACTTGCAAAATTTTTAATGTTGAAATTGTTGAAAATGGTACATTTAGCGATGCTACGTCTTTCCTAATAATACTAAAATTATTATTTTAGGTGGATAAAATAGTTTCGCCCCCGCTCTTAATATTCCGACCATAATTAGTTCGATGGGGCTAAAGGGGAGCTGGCAATTGGGTTTTTTTTTACCTGAAATTGATGCTTATGGCAAAATTTTTTGGTGGACTACCTGTTACGTGGGAAGATGAATCCTCCTTCAAAATTCTAGGACACTATAGGCTTCCTTTCTGCATTAAAAGTTTTGGTCCATAACTTATAGATGCTGAATTACGGGGTAAAACGGCAATTGTAACAATTTTTCATCTTGAATTTGTTGAAAATGATGTTAAACGGTAAATTTTTTGGGGCACTACCTGCTATCATAGGAAGATGAATCCCTGCACCAAATTAAAATACATTATAGGCTTACTGTCTGCGTTATCAGGTTTGGTCCATCACTTAAGATGCTGGATTAGGGTGTAAAACGGCACTTGCAAAATTTTTAATGTTGAAATTGTTGAAAATGGTACATTTAGCGATGCTACGTCTTTCCTAATAATACTAAAATTATTATTTTAGGTGGATAAAATAGTTTCGCCCCCGCTCTTAATATTCCGACCATAATTAGTTCGATGGGGCTAAAGGGGAGCTGGCAATTGGGTTTTTTTTTACCTGAAAGTGATGCTTATGGCAAAATTTTTTCTTGGACTACCTGTTACGTGGGAAGATGAATCCTCCTTCAAAATTCTAGGACACTATAGGCTTCCTTTCTGCATTAAAAGTTTTGGTCCATAACTTATAGATGCTGAATTACGGGGTAAAACGGCAATTGTAACAATTTTTCATCTTGAATTTGTTGAAAATGATGCTAAATGGTAAATTTTTTGGGGCACTACCTGCTATCATAGGAAGATGAATCCCTGTACCAAATTAAAATACATTATAGGCTTACTGTCTGCGTTATCAGGTTTGGTCCATCACTTAAGATGCTGGATTAGGGTGTAAAACGGCACTTGCAAAATTTTTAATGTTGAAATTGTTGAAAATGGTACATTTAGCGATGCTACGTCTTTCCTAATAATACTAAAATTATTATTTTAGGTGGATAAAATAGTTTCGCCCCCGCTCTTAATATTCCGACCATAATTAGTTCGATGGGGCTAAAGGGGAGCTGGCAATTGGGTTTTTTTTTACCTGAAATTGATGCTTATGGCAAAATTTTTGGGTGGACTACCTGTTACGTGGGAAGATGAATCCTCCTTCAAAATTCTAGGACACTATAGGCTTCCTTTCTACATTAAAAGTTTTGGTCCATAACTTATAGATGCTGAATTACGGGGTAAAACGGCAATTGTAACAATTTTTCATCTTGAATTTGTTGAAAATGATGCTAAACGGTAAATTTTTTGGGGCACTACCTGCTATCATAGGAAGATGAATCCCTGCACCAAATTAAAATACATTATAGGCTTACTTTCTGCGTTATCAGGTTTGGTCCATCACTTAAGATGCTGGATTAGGGTGTAAAACGGCACTTGCAAAATTTTTTATGTTCATTTTGTTGAAAATGGTACATTTAGCGATGCTACGTCTTTCCTAATAATACTAAAATTACTATTTTAGGTGGATAAAATAGTTTCGCCCCCGCTCTTAATATTCCGACCATAATTAGTTCGATGGGGCTAAAGGGGAGCTGGCAATTGGGTTTTTTTTTACCTGAAATTGATGCTTATGGCAAAATTTTTTGGTGGACTACCTGTTACGTGGGAAGATGAATCCTCCTTCAAAATTCTAGGAAACTATAGGCTTCCTTTCTGCATTAAAAGTTTTGGTCCATAACTTATAGATGCTGAATTACGGGGTAAAACGGCAATTGTAACAATTTTTCATCTTGAATTTGTTGAAAATGATGTTAAACGGTAAATTTTTTGGGGCACTACCTGCTATCATAGGAAGATGAATCCCTGCACCAAATTAAAATACATTATAGGCTTACTGTCTGCGTTATCAGGTTTGGTCCATCACTTAAGATGCTGGATTAGGGTGTAAAACGGCACTTGCAAAATTTTTAATGTTGAAATTGTTGAAAATGGTACATTTAGCGATGCTACGTCTTTCCTAATAATACTAAAATTATTATTTTAGGTGGATAAAATAGTTTCGCCCCCGCTCTTAATATTCCGACCATAATTAGTTCGATGGGGCTAAAGGGGAGCTGGCAATTGGGTTTTTTTTTACCTGAAATTGATGCTTATGGCAAAATTTTTTGGTGGACTACCTGTTACGTGGGAAGATGAATCCTCCTTCAAAATTCTAGGAAACTATAGGCTTCCTTTCTGCATTAAAAGTTTTGGTCCATAACTTATAGATGCTGAATTACGGGGTAAAACGGCAATTGTAACAATTTTTCATCTTGAATTTGTTGAAAATGATGTTAAACGGTAAATTTTTTGGGGCACTACCTGCTATCATAGGAAGATGAATCCCTGCACCAAATTAAAATACATTATAGGCTTACTGTCTGCGTTATCAGGTTTGGTCCATCACTTAAGATGCTGGATTAGGGTGTAAAACGGCACTTGCAAAATTTTTAATGTTGAAATTGTTGAAAATGGTACATTTAGCGATGCTACGTCTTTCCTAATAATACTAATATTATTATTTTAGGTGGATAAAATAGTTTCGCCCCCGCTCTTAATATTCCGACCATAATTAGTTCGATGGGGCTAAAGGGGAGCTGGCAATTGGGTTTTTTTTTACCTGAAATTGATGCTTATGGCAAAATTTTTTGGTGGACTACCTGTTACGTGGGAAGATGAATCCTCCTTCAAAATTCTAGGACACTATAGGCTTCCTTTCTGCATTAAAAGTTTTGGTCCATAACTTATAGATGCTGAATTACGGGGTAAAACGGCAATTGTAACAATTTTTCATCTTGAATTTGTTGAAAATGATGTTAAACGGTAAATTTTTTGGGGCACTACCTGCTATCATAGGAAGATGAATCCCTGCACCAAATTAAAATACATTATAGGCTTACTGTCTGCGTTATCAGGTTTGGTCCATCACTTAAGATGCTGGATTAGGGTGTAAAACGGCACTTGCAAAATTTTTAATGTTGAAATTGTTGAAAATGGTACATTTAGCGATGCTACGTCTTTCCTAATAATACTAAAATTATTATTTTAGGTGGATAAAATAGTTTCGCCCCCGCTCTTAATATTCCGACCATAATTAGTTCGATGGGGCTAAAGGGGAGCTGGCAATTGGGTTTTTTTTTACCTGAAATTGATGCTTATGGCAAAATTTTTTGGTGGACTACCTGTTACGTGGGAAGATGAATCCTCCTTCAAAATTCTAGGACACTATAGGCTTCCTTTCTGCATTAAAAGTTTTGGTCCATAACTTATAGATGCTGAATTACGGGGTAAAACGGCAATTGTAACAATTTTTCATCTTGAATTTGTTGAAAATGATGTTAAACGGTAAATTTTTTGGGGCACTACCTGCTATCATAGGAAGATGAATCCCTGCACCAAATTAAAATACATTATAGGCTTACTGTCTGCGTTATCAGGTTTGGTCCATCACTTAAGATGCTGGATTAGGGTGTAAAACGGCACTTGCAAAATTTTTAATGTTGAAATTGTTGAAAATGGTACATTTAGCGATGCTACGTCTTTCCTAATAATACTAAAATTATTATTTTAGGTGGATAAAATAGTTTCGCCCCCGCTCTTAATATTCCGACCATAATTAGTTCGATGGGGCTAAAGGGGAGCTGGCAATTGGGTTTTTTTTTACCTGAAAGTGATGCTTATGGCAAAATTTTTTCTTGGACTACCTGTTACGTGGGAAGATGAATCCTCCTTCAAAATTCTAGGACACTATAGGCTTCCTTTCTGCATTAAAAGTTTTGGTCCATAACTTATAGATGCTGAATTACGGGGTAAAACGGCAATTGTAACAATTTTTCATCTTGAATTTGTTGAAAATGATGCTAAATGGTAAATTTTTTGGGGCACTACCTGCTATCATAGGAAGATGAATCCCTGTACCAAATTAAAATACATTATAGGCTTACTGTCTGCGTTATCAGGTTTGGTCCATCACTTAAGATGCTGGATTAGGGTGTAAAACGGCACTTGCAAAATTTTTAATGTTGAAATTGTTGAAAATGGTACATTTAGCGATGCTACGTCTTTCCTAATAATACTAAAATTATTATTTTAGGTGGATAAAATAGTTTCGCCCCCGCTCTTAATATTCCGACCATAATTAGTTCGATGGGGCTAAAGGGGAGCTGGCAATTGGGTTTTTTTTTACCTGAAATTGATGCTTATGGCAAAATTTTTGGGTGGACTACCTGTTACGTGGGAAGATGAATCCTCCTTCAAAATTCTAGGACACTATAGGCTTCCTTTCTACATTAAAAGTTTTGGTCCATAACTTATAGATGCTGAATTACGGGGTAAAACGGCAATTGTAACAATTTTTCATCTTGAATTTGTTGAAAATGATGCTAAACGGTAAATTTTTTGGGGCACTACCTGCTATCATAGGAAGATGAATCCCTGCACCAAATTAAAATACATTATAGGCTTACTTTCTGCGTTATCAGGTTTGGTCCATCACTTAAGATGCTGGATTAGGGTGTAAAACGGCACTTGCAAAATTTTTTATGTTGATTTTGTTGAAAATGGTACATTTAGCGATGCTACGTCTTTCCTAATAATACTAAAATTATTATTTTAGGTGGATAAAATAGTTTCGCCCCCGCTCTTAATATTCCGACCATAATTAGTTCGATGGGACTAAAGGGGAGCTGGCAATTGGGTTTTTTTTAACCTGAAATTGATGCTTATGGCAAAATTTTTTGGTGGACTACCTGTTACGTGGGAAGATGAATCCTCCTTCAAAATTCTAGGACACTATAGGCTTCCTTTCTGCATTAAAAGTTTTGGTCCATAACTTATAGATGCTGAATTACGGGGTAAAACGGCAATTGTAACAATTTTTCATCTTGAATTTGTTGAAAATGATGCTAAACGGTAAATTTTTTGGGGCACTACCTGCTATCATAGGAAGATGAATCCCTGCACCAAATTAAAATACATTATAGGCTTACTTTCTGCGTTATCAGGTTTGGTCCATCACTTAAGATGCTGGATTAGGGTGTAAAACGGCACTTGCAAAATTTTTTATGTTGATTTTGTTGAAAATGGTACATTTAGCGATGCTACGTCTTTCCTAATAATACTAAAATTATTATTTTAGGTGGATAAAATAGTTTCGCCCCCGCTCTTAATATTCCGACCATAATTAGTTCGATGGGGCTAAAGGGGAGCTGGCAATTGGGTTTTTTTTAACCTGAAATTGATGCTTATGGCAAAATTTTTTGGTGGACTACCTGTAACGTGGGAAGATGAATCCTCCTTCAAAATTCTAGGACACTATAGGCTTCCTTTCTGCATTAAAAGTTTTGGTCCAGAACTTATAGATGCTGAATTACGGGGTAAAACGGCAATTGTAACAATTTTTCATCTTGAATTTGTTGAAAATGATGCTAAACGGTAAATTTTTTGGGGCACTACCTGCTATCATAGGAAGATGAATCCCTGCACCAAATTAAAATACATTATAGGCTTACTTTCTGCGTTATCAGGTTTGGTCCATCATTTAAGATGCTGGATTAGGGTGTAAAACGGCACTTGCAAAATTTTTTATGTTGATTTTGTTGAAAATGGTACATTTAGCGATGCTACGTCTTTCCTAATAATACTAAAATTATTATTTTAGGTGGATAAAATAGTTTCGCCCCCGCTCTTAATATTCCGACCATAATTAGTTCGATGGGGCTAAAGGGGAGCTGGCAATTGGGTTTTTTTACCTGAAATTGATGCTTATGGCAAAATTTTTTGGTGGACTACCTGTTACGTGGGAAGATGAATCCTCCTTCAAAATTCTAGGACACTATAGGCTTCCTTTCTGCATTAAAAGTTTTGGTCCATAACTTATAGATGCTGAATTACGGGGTAAAACGGCAATTGTAACAATTTTTCATCTTGAATTTGTTGAAAATGATGTTAAACGGTAAATTTTTTGGGGCACTACCTGCTATCATAGGAAGATGAATCCCTGCACCAAATTAAAATACATTATAGGCTTACTGTCTGCGTTATCAGGTTTGGTCCATCACTTAAGATGCTGGATTAGGGTGTAAAACGGCACTTGCAAAATTTTTAATGTTGAAATTGTTGAAAATGGTACATTTAGCGATGCTACGTCTTTCCTAATAATACTAAAATTATTATTTTAGGTGGATAAAATAGTTTCGCCCCCGCTCTTAATATTCCGACCATAATTAGTTCGATGGGGCTAAAGGGGAGCTGGCAATTGGGTTTTTTTTTACCTGAAATTGATGCTTATGGCAAAATTTTTTGGTGGACTACCTGTTACGTGGGAAGATGAATCCTCCTTCAAAATTCTAGGACACTATAGGCTTCCTTTCTGCATTAAAAGTTTTGGTCCATAACTTATAGATGCTGAATTACGGGGTAAAACGGCAATTGTAACAATTTTTCATCTTGAATTTGTTGAAAATGATGTTAAACGGTAAATTTTTTGGGGCACTACCTGCTATCATAGGAAGATGAATCCCTGCACCAAATTAAAATACATTATAGGCTTACTGTCTGCGTTATCAGGTTTGGTCCATCACTTAAGATGCTGGATTAGGGTGTAAAACGGCACTTGCAAAATTTTTAATGTTGAAATTGTTGAAAATGGTACATTTAGCGATGCTACGTCTTTCCTAATAATACTAAAATTATTATTTTAGGTGGATAAAATAGTTTCGCCCCCGCTCTTAATATTCCGACCATAATTAGTTCGATGGGGCTAAAGGGGAGCTGGCAATTGGGTTTTTTTTTACCTGAAAGTGATGCTTATGGCAAAATTTTTTCTTGGACTACCTGTTACGTGGGAAGATGAATCCTCCTTCAAAATTCTAGGACACTATAGGCTTCCTTTCTGCATTAAAAGTTTTGGTCCATAACTTATAGATGCTGAATTACGGGGTAAAACGGCAATTGTAACAATTTTTCATCTTGAATTTGTTGAAAATGATGTTAAACGGTAAATTTTTTGGGGCACTACCTGCTATCATAGGAAGATGAATCCCTGCACCAAATTAAAATACATTATAGGCTTACTGTCTGCGTTATCAGGTTTGGTCCATCACTTAAGATGCTGGATTAGGGTGTAAAACGGCACTTGCAAAATTTTTAATGTTGAAATTGTTGAAAATGGTACATTTAGCGATGCTACGTCTTTCCTAATAATACTAAAATTATTATTTTAGGTGGATAAAATAGTTTCGCCCCCGCTCTTAATATTCCGACCATAATTAGTTCGATGGGGCTAAAGGGGAGCTGGCAATTGGGTTTTTTTTTACCTGAAATTGATGCTTATGGCAAAATTTTTTGGTGGACTACCTGTTACGTGGGAAGATGAATCCTCCTTCAAAATTCTAGGAAACTATAGGCTTCCTTTCTGCATTAAAAGTTTTGGTCCATAACTTATAGATGCTGAATTACGGGGTAAAACGGCAATTGTAACAATTTTTCATCTTGAATTTGTTGAAAATGATGTTAAACGGTAAATTTTTTGGGGCACTACCTGCTATCATAGGAAGATGAATCCCTGCACCAAATTAAAATACATTATAGGCTTACTGTCTGCGTTATCAGGTTTGGTCCATCACTTAAGATGCTGGATTAGGGTGTAAAACGGCACTTGCAAAATTTTTAATGTTGAAATTGTTGAAAATGGTACATTTAGCGATGCTACGTCTTTCCTAATAATACTAATATTATTATTTTAGGTGGATAAAATAGTTTCGCCCCCGCTCTTAATATTCCGACCATAATTAGTTCGATGGGGCTAAAGGGGAGCTGGCAATTGGGTTTTTTTTTACCTGAAATTGATGCTTATGGCAAAATTTTTTGGTGGACTACCTGTTACGTGGGAAGATGAATCCTCCTTCAAAATTCTAGGACACTATAGGCTTCCTTTCTGCATTAAAAGTTTTGGTCCATAACTTATAGATGCTGAATTACGGGGTAAAACGGCAATTGTAACAATTTTTCATCTTGAATTTGTTGAAAATGATGTTAAACGGTAAATTTTTTGGGGCACTACCTGCTATCATAGGAAGATGAATCCCTGCACCAAATTAAAATACATTATAGGCTTACTGTCTGCGTTATCAGGTTTGGTCCATCACTTAAGATGCTGGATTAGGGTGTAAAACGGCACTTGCAAAATTTTTAATGTTGAAATTGTTGAAAATGGTACATTTAGCGATGCTACGTCTTTCCTAATAATACTAAAATTATTATTTTAGGTGGATAAAATAGTTTCGCCCCCGCTCTTAATATTCCGACCATAATTAGTTCGATGGGGCTAAAGGGGAGCTGGCAATTGGGTTTTTTTTTACCTGAAATTGATGCTTATGGCAAAATTTTTTGGTGGACTACCTGTTACGTGGGAAGATGAATCCTCCTTCAAAATTCTAGGACACTATAGGCTTCCTTTCTGCATTAAAAGTTTTGGTCCATAACTTATAGATGCTGAATTACGGGGTAAAACGGCAATTGTAACAATTTTTCATCTTGAATTTGTTGAAAATGATGTTAAACGGTAAATTTTTTGGGGCACTACCTGCTATCATAGGAAGATGAATCCCTGCACCAAATTAAAATACATTATAGGCTTACTGTCTGCGTTATCAGGTTTGGTCCATCACTTAAGATGCTGGATTAGGGTGTAAAACGGCACTTGCAAAATTTTTAATGTTGAAATTGTTGAAAATGGTACATTTAGCGATGCTACGTCTTTCCTAATAATACTAAAATTATTATTTTAGGTGGATAAAATAGTTTCGCCCCCGCTCTTAATATTCCGACCATAATTAGTTCGATGGGGCTAAAGGGGAGCTGGCAATTGGGTTTTTTTTTACCTGAAAGTGATGCTTATGGCAAAATTTTTTCTTGGACTACCTGTTACGTGGGAAGATGAATCCTCCTTCAAAATTCTAGGACACTATAGGCTTCCTTTCTGCATTAAAAGTTTTGGTCCATAACTTATAGATGCTGAATTACGGGGTAAAACGGCAATTGTAACAATTTTTCATCTTGAATTTGTTGAAAATGATGCTAAATGGTAAATTTTTTGGGGCACTACCTGCTATCATAGGAAGATGAATCCCTGTACCAAATTAAAATACATTATAGGCTTACTGTCTGCGTTATCAGGTTTGGTCCATCACTTAAGATGCTGGATTAGGGTGTAAAACGGCACTTGCAAAATTTTTAATGTTGAAATTGTTGAAAATGGTACATTTAGCGATGCTACGTCTTTCCTAATAATACTAAAATTATTATTTTAGGTGGATAAAATAGTTTCGCCCCCGCTCTTAATATTCCGACCATAATTAGTTCGATGGGGCTAAAGGGGAGCTGGCAATTGGGTTTTTTTTTACCTGAAATTGATGCTTATGGCAAAATTTTTGGGTGGACTACCTGTTACGTGGGAAGATGAATCCTCCTTCAAAATTCTAGGACACTATAGGCTTCCTTTCTACATTAAAAGTTTTGGTCCATAACTTATAGATGCTGAATTACGGGGTAAAACGGCAATTGTAACAATTTTTCATCTTGAATTTGTTGAAAATGATGCTAAACGGTAAATTTTTTGGGGCACTACCTGCTATCATAGGAAGATGAATCCCTGCACCAAATTAAAATACATTATAGGCTTACTTTCTGCGTTATCAGGTTTGGTCCATCACTTAAGATGCTGGATTAGGGTGTAAAACGGCACTTGCAAAATTTTTTATGTTCATTTTGTTGAAAATGGTACATTTAGCGATGCTACGTCTTTCCTAATAATACTAAAATTACTATTTTAGGTGGATAAAATAGTTTCGCCCCCGCTCTTAATATTCCGACCATAATTAGTTCGATGGGGCTAAAGGGGAGCTGGCAATTGGGTTTTTTTTTACCTGAAATTGATGCTTATGGCAAAATTTTTTGGTGGACTACCTGTTACGTGGGAAGATGAATCCTCCTTCAAAATTCTAGGAAACTATAGGCTTCCTTTCTGCATTAAAAGTTTTGGTCCATAACTTATAGATGCTGAATTACGGGGTAAAACGGCAATTGTAACAATTTTTCATCTTGAATTTGTTGAAAATGATGTTAAACGGTAAATTTTTTGGGGCACTACCTGCTATCATAGGAAGATGAATCCCTGCACCAAATTAAAATACATTATAGGCTTACTGTCTGCGTTATCAGGTTTGGTCCATCACTTAAGATGCTGGATTAGGGTGTAAAACGGCACTTGCAAAATTTTTAATGTTGAAATTGTTGAAAATGGTACATTTAGCGATGCTACGTCTTTCCTAATAATACTAAAATTATTATTTTAGGTGGATAAAATAGTTTCGCCCCCGCTCTTAATATTCCGACCATAATTAGTTCGATGGGGCTAAAGGGGAGCTGGCAATTGGGTTTTTTTTTACCTGAAATTGATGCTTATGGCAAAATTTTTTGGTGGACTACCTGTTACGTGGGAAGATGAATCCTCCTTCAAAATTCTAGGAAACTATAGGCTTCCTTTCTGCATTAAAAGTTTTGGTCCATAACTTATAGATGCTGAATTACGGGGTAAAACGGCAATTGTAACAATTTTTCATCTTGAATTTGTTGAAAATGATGTTAAACGGTAAATTTTTTGGGGCACTACCTGCTATCATAGGAAGATGAATCCCTGCACCAAATTAAAATACATTATAGGCTTACTGTCTGCGTTATCAGGTTTGGTCCATCACTTAAGATGCTGGATTAGGGTGTAAAACGGCACTTGCAAAATTTTTAATGTTGAAATTGTTGAAAATGGTACATTTAGCGATGCTACGTCTTTCCTAATAATACTAATATTATTATTTTAGGTGGATAAAATAGTTTCGCCCCCGCTCTTAATATTCCGACCATAATTAGTTCGATGGGGCTAAAGGGGAGCTGGCAATTGGGTTTTTTTTTACCTGAAATTGATGCTTATGGCAAAATTTTTTGGTGGACTACCTGTTACGTGGGAAGATGAATCCTCCTTCAAAATTCTAGGACACTATAGGCTTCCTTTCTGCATTAAAAGTTTTGGTCCATAACTTATAGATGCTGAATTACGGGGTAAAACGGCAATTGTAACAATTTTTCATCTTGAATTTGTTGAAAATGATGTTAAACGGTAAATTTTTTGGGGCACTACCTGCTATCATAGGAAGATGAATCCCTGCACCAAATTAAAATACATTATAGGCTTACTGTCTGCGTTATCAGGTTTGGTCCATCACTTAAGATGCTGGATTAGGGTGTAAAACGGCACTTGCAAAATTTTTAATGTTGAAATTGTTGAAAATGGTACATTTAGCGATGCTACGTCTTTCCTAATAATACTAATATTATTATTTTAGGTGGATAAAATAGTTTCGCCCCCGCTCTTAATATTCCGACCATAATTAGTTCGATGGGGCTAAAGGGGAGCTGGCAATTGGGTTTTTTTTTACCTGAAATTGATGCTTATGGCAAAATTTTTTGGTGGACTACCTGTTACGTGGGAAGATGAATCCTCCTTCAAAATTCTAGGACACTATAGGCTTCCTTTCTGCATTAAAAGTTTTGGTCCATAACTTATAGATGCTGAATTACGGGGTAAAACGGCAATTGTAACAATTTTTCATCTTGAATTTGTTGAAAATGATGTTAAACGGTAAATTTTTTGGGGCACTACCTGCTATCATAGGAAGATGAATCCCTGCACCAAATTAAAATACATTATAGGCTTACTGTCTGCGTTATCAGGTTTGGTCCATCACTTAAGATGCTGGATTAGGGTGTAAAACGGCACTTGCAAAATTTTTAATGTTGAAATTGTTGAAAATGGTACATTTAGCGATGCTACGTCTTTCCTAATAATACTAAAATTATTATTTTAGGTGGATAAAATAGTTTCGCCCCCGCTCTTAATATTCCGACCATAATTAGTTCGATGGGGCTAAAGGGGAGCTGGCAATTGGGTTTTTTTTTACCTGAAATTGATGCTTATGGCAAAATTTTTTGGTGGACTACCTGTTACGTGGGAAGATGAATCCTCCTTCAAAATTCTAGGACACTATAGGCTTCCTTTCTGCATTAAAAGTTTTGGTCCATAACTTATAGATGCTGAATTACGGGGTAAAACGGCAATTGTAACAATTTTTCATCTTGAATTTGTTGAAAATGATGTTAAACGGTAAATTTTTTGGGGCACTACCTGCTATCATAGGAAGATGAATCCCTGCACCAAATTAAAATACATTATAGGCTTACTGTCTGCGTTATCAGGTTTGGTCCATCACTTAAGATGCTGGATTAGGGTGTAAAACGGCACTTGCAAAATTTTTAATGTTGAAATTGTTGAAAATGGTACATTTAGCGATGCTACGTCTTTCCTAATAATACTAAAATTATTATTTTAGGTGGATAAAATAGTTTCGCCCCCGCTCTTAATATTCCGACCATAATTAGTTCGATGGGGCTAAAGGGGAGCTGGCAATTGGGTTTTTTTTTACCTGAAAGTGATGCTTATGGCAAAATTTTTTCTTGGACTACCTGTTACGTGGGAAGATGAATCCTCCTTCAAAATTCTAGGACACTATAGGCTTCCTTTCTGCATTAAAAGTTTTGGTCCATAACTTATAGATGCTGAATTACGGGGTAAAACGGCAATTGTAACAATTTTTCATCTTGAATTTGTTGAAAATGATGCTAAATGGTAAATTTTTTGGGGCACTACCTGCTATCATAGGAAGATGAATCCCTGTACCAAATTAAAATACATTATAGGCTTACTGTCTGCGTTATCAGGTTTGGTCCATCACTTAAGATGCTGGATTAGGGTGTAAAACGGCACTTGCAAAATTTTTAATGTTGAAATTGTTGAAAATGGTACATTTAGCGATGCTACGTCTTTCCTAATAATACTAAAATTATTATTTTAGGTGGATAAAATAGTTTCGCCCCCGCTCTTAATATTCCGACCATAATTAGTTCGATGGGGCTAAAGGGGAGCTGGCAATTGGGTTTTTTTTTACCTGAAATTGATGCTTATGGCAAAATTTTTGGGTGGACTACCTGTTACGTGGGAAGATGAATCCTCCTTCAAAATTCTAGGACACTATAGGCTTCCTTTCTACATTAAAAGTTTTGGTCCATAACTTATAGATGCTGAATTACGGGGTAAAACGGCAATTGTAACAATTTTTCATCTTGAATTTGTTGAAAATGATGCTAAACGGTAAATTTTTTGGGGCACTACCTGCTATCATAGGAAGATGAATCCCTGCACCAAATTAAAATACATTATAGGCTTACTTTCTGCGTTATCAGGTTTGGTCCATCACTTAAGATGCTGGATTAGGGTGTAAAACGGCACTTGCAAAATTTTTTATGTTCATTTTGTTGAAAATGGTACATTTAGCGATGCTACGTCTTTCCTAATAATACTAAAATTACTATTTTAGGTGGATAAAATAGTTTCGCCCCCGCTCTTAATATTCCGACCATAATTAGTTCGATGGGGCTAAAGGGGAGCTGGCAATTGGGTTTTTTTTTACCTGAAATTGATGCTTATGGCAAAATTTTTTGGTGGACTACCTGTTACGTGGGAAGATGAATCCTCCTTCAAAATTCTAGGAAACTATAGGCTTCCTTTCTGCATTAAAAGTTTTGGTCCATAACTTATAGATGCTGAATTACGGGGTAAAACGGCAATTGTAACAATTTTTCATCTTGAATTTGTTGAAAATGATGTTAAACGGTAAATTTTTTGGGGCACTACCTGCTATCATAGGAAGATGAATCCCTGCACCAAATTAAAATACATTATAGGCTTACTGTCTGCGTTATCAGGTTTGGTCCATCACTTAAGATGCTGGATTAGGGTGTAAAACGGCACTTGCAAAATTTTTAATGTTGAAATTGTTGAAAATGGTACATTTAGCGATGCTACGTCTTTCCTAATAATACTAAAATTATTATTTTAGGTGGATAAAATAGTTTCGCCCCCGCTCTTAATATTCCGACCATAATTAGTTCGATGGGGCTAAAGGGGAGCTGGCAATTGGGTTTTTTTTTACCTGAAATTGATGCTTATGGCAAAATTTTTTGGTGGACTACCTGTTACGTGGGAAGATGAATCCTCCTTCAAAATTCTAGGAAACTATAGGCTTCCTTTCTGCATTAAAAGTTTTGGTCCATAACTTATAGATGCTGAATTACGGGGTAAAACGGCAATTGTAACAATTTTTCATCTTGAATTTGTTGAAAATGATGTTAAACGGTAAATTTTTTGGGGCACTACCTGCTATCATAGGAAGATGAATCCCTGCACCAAATTAAAATACATTATAGGCTTACTGTCTGCGTTATCAGGTTTGGTCCATCACTTAAGATGCTGGATTAGGGTGTAAAACGGCACTTGCAAAATTTTTAATGTTGAAATTGTTGAAAATGGTACATTTAGCGATGCTACGTCTTTCCTAATAATACTAATATTATTATTTTAGGTGGATAAAATAGTTTCGCCCCCGCTCTTAATATTCCGACCATAATTAGTTCGATGGGGCTAAAGGGGAGCTGGCAATTGGGTTTTTTTTTACCTGAAATTGATGCTTATGGCAAAATTTTTTGGTGGACTACCTGTTACGTGGGAAGATGAATCCTCCTTCAAAATTCTAGGACACTATAGGCTTCCTTTCTGCATTAAAAGTTTTGGTCCATAACTTATAGATGCTGAATTACGGGGTAAAACGGCAATTGTAACAATTTTTCATCTTGAATTTGTTGAAAATGATGTTAAACGGTAAATTTTTTGGGGCACTACCTGCTATCATAGGAAGATGAATCCCTGCACCAAATTAAAATACATTATAGGCTTACTGTCTGCGTTATCAGGTTTGGTCCATCACTTAAGATGCTGGATTAGGGTGTAAAACGGCACTTGCAAAATTTTTAATGTTGAAATTGTTGAAAATGGTACATTTAGCGATGCTACGTCTTTCCTAATAATACTAAAATTATTATTTTAGGTGGATAAAATAGTTTCGCCCCCGCTCTTAATATTCCGACCATAATTAGTTCGATGGGGCTAAAGGGGAGCTGGCAATTGGGTTTTTTTTTACCTGAAATTGATGCTTATGGCAAAATTTTTTGGTGGACTACCTGTTACGTGGGAAGATGAATCCTCCTTCAAAATTCTAGGACACTATAGGCTTCCTTTCTGCATTAAAAGTTTTGGTCCATAACTTATAGATGCTGAATTACGGGGTAAAACGGCAATTGTAACAATTTTTCATCTTGAATTTGTTGAAAATGATGTTAAACGGTAAATTTTTTGGGGCACTACCTGCTATCATAGGAAGATGAATCCCTGCACCAAATTAAAATACATTATAGGCTTACTGTCTGCGTTATCAGGTTTGGTCCATCACTTAAGATGCTGGATTAGGGTGTAAAACGGCACTTGCAAAATTTTTAATGTTGAAATTGTTGAAAATGGTACATTTAGCGATGCTACGTCTTTCCTAATAATACTAAAATTATTATTTTAGGTGGATAAAATAGTTTCGCCCCCGCT
>CAXIWC010000084.1:0-48079 GCA_964036015.1 Leptarthrus brevirostris | reverse complement strand
CCGCAGAAATGATTCCCAACTCACGGATGCAAAACACCACTACAATTATACACGGTGTTTCAGATCTAACGTGCGGAAATGAGTGGGGTGATAGACCTCACCTAGGCAAACAAAAAATTGTGTGGCAGGGTGGGGCAATCTCAACCGTTTGGGAGTTACAGGGTGATTCATAAATTTGCAATTTTCATGGTATGCATATCACTCTTTAATTTTTATCTTTTGATCTATTCAACGCAGTGACATCAAACAAACGCCAAAAAACTACTATCACAAAGACCTTTCCAAAATTCTCAACAATGTTGATCTAACCCCTACCATTGCAGGTACAGTAACTTCTAGTTCATAATTTTCCTAAATTTTCTCTGAAATTCATGTAATTAATTAGTACACAAATTTTTGATTTTTATTAGATTGCTCATCTTATTACCTTTCCAAAAAGGTACAACATGTCTAGGAAGAAGAGGATTCGAAAAACCGCATCCTTAAAAATTCCTGACTACCCTAGTATCCTGACATTCTGTAACTCATACCTGATGTAAATTTTGCTATAAAAGAGGGTCAGTCAGCAAGAATACCGATCATGGTTGGAAAACAAATCGATAAAGACGGGTATTTTTAAGCAAAAAGTTTTTAAAAATGGTAGAATTTACTTTTGAGGAATACGCGGATGTTATTTACATTTATGGAGTAGACGGAAACGAGACGCGGCTGTACTGGAAAATCAAAGGAAATTCCCTAATCGACGAGCTCTCCAAAGAGGGGTATTTACACGGACTTTTCGAAACTTCGGAAACTTCTGCCGACATCGAGCAGCAAATAATCACCCTAGTCAGGCAAGATCCTGAAACGAACACGAGACGGGTCGCAATACGATTATGAGTATCTTCAGCTAAAGTTTGGAGGGTCATTCATCGAGAGGAATTACGTCCATATCACCATCACCCAGTCCAAGGACTACTGCAAGGAGATTCCAAGAGAAATTTTGCAGTTGGTTTCTGGACCGAATTTGGTGAACGGATGAATCACAATTCACCAGGAATGGAACTTCCACAACCTCCATTCCTGGTCGGATACTAATCCACATAGGACTAAAGTGACCTCATTCTGGCAGAAATTCAGTGTCAATGCTTGGGCTGGTAGCATCGGCAACCATTGCTAACATTGTGAAGGCAATATTGAATGAAAAATTTCGTAAATGCGGGATTGGATGAGGTGCACCGATTCCTTGGTTTGCTAGATCTCAAGACCTTATTCCATTGAACTTTTTCTTATGGGGAACAATGAAGAAGGAAGTTGATTTCGGATTTAATTACGAGAATTGGGAGGGAGGAGGAGAATACAGGAGGCGCTGGCTACAATACTTTCAGGCGTATTGTAGCCAAAGAATTAGAAGCTGGTTATTGGCATGCATCCAAAGTGGCGATGGACATTTGGAACAGGTTTTGTATTATACTAAGATTAATTTTTGTATGTTTTGAATTCAATTAAGATTTAAGAGTTAGTATGAGTTTAGTTTCAGATCTGAAACACCCTGCAGAGTAGTGATGTGTCGGTCGTGAACGATTCGATCACTTTGACCGAGTCAGTAATATGACTCAAAGGACCTTAATCAATGTCTTCCTACTATATCGTTCACTTGCCTTTCGCCATATCATATCTCTGAGAACAAAACAGAAGGCACACCAATACTCTGAATCTCACGGTTGCTCCCATCTTAAGCCAAACTACTAACTACTAAGCGAAACTAAATGGAGTAGTCCTAGCGTGTAAAATCATGTACGGAGTGTGCCGATTTCTACGATTTTTTTGCACTCATAATTCTTCTCCTGCTGTCACTTTGTTTGACGTTTTTCCTTAACCGAGTGTTGTAGTGCTAATTTTATCGTCCTGTAAAGTGGAAGTAAGCATTAAATTGATTGCGAAGGTCAACAATATAAAACTATTGCGTGTTGTGTCAAAACTATTTGAGAAAAGTTCAAGTTATTTAAAACGCCCGGGGATTTCATTTCACAGGTAAAGTAGAGAAAAGAACTTTCTTTTGTCATAAGAATACCTCAGGCGGTGTTAAACACACTATTAACTTGTAAAATACCCACTTTTTGCGTTAAGGTAGACTTTGTTTACCTTTGGTTCAGCAGCCATATTCTCTTGAGTTACCACTACCAAAGGCGTTGGTGTAATTAAATTTTGCAAGCAGTTAATAGCTGAAAACTTTAGTCTACTTTTCATTTAAATTAGTTTACTTTTCATTTAAATTAGCTGAAAACATTATTATTGAAGTGTTTACTGATTTGCAAATTAATTAGTTAAATTTTTTGTTTTAACAATATATTAATGTGATGAAAGATTGTAATAAAACTTACAAGTTTTAGTGAATAAGCTACTTTTAATTTGCAATTTTAAACAGATTTCTCCAGAAGTTTAAAAATTGCACCAAAGCACCCCCGTATAAAGATTTTTTCTTCAGCCTATCCTATGCTGTTTTTCTTGTGTGCGTGTCAACTCACTCATTTCAGAATTGGCTACGGAAATCTCTGCTGTTGGGCCACTCCATTTAGTTATTTACTCGTATAAGAAAAAAGAGTGGTAGACAGTGCCTGTTGCTATTGCTAATATTTCAGGGAGTGTGACATTGTGATTTACATGTGATCGCTCGATGATGCGTTGTTAAATTACTATTAGGTTTGTTCGATAAGCAGCAGTCTGGAGCAGTTCCGAATTTTTTGAGAGCTGTCAAAAAATCCTGGGGCACCCTAGGATTTGAAATCTTATCGAACGCAAGTTTGATTGAGAACTGTCATTGTGGTACTTTTATTCAAACAGACAACTAAACAAAATGACAGCCAAACAAAATGACAGCTCTACTTTCTATCTCCAGCATTTTCCTGGGGCGAGTTGAGAGCACTTCCGAGCAGCTACGAAGTTCTCGTCGAACACAGAACTATGAGTTTGGAGCAGCTCCAGGTCGGTATCGAACGCGTTGGAGCGCTCTAGAGCGCTCCAGGGCTGGTTATCGAACAGACCTATTATTGCGAAAAGTATTGAATCAACAGTGCTGCCGTTTAAAGAATTTCCAATGCAGTAGTTGGTCCAGAGATTTTCAGTAGCTTTCGATAGAATCAACCACAGAATTCTCATTTATAAGTTGCACGTTGTAGGTTCTCCTTCGGTTTTTGCAAATTTGATGTTTTCGTAGCTGACTGATCGTACGCAGCGTGTTTTGTTCCGCGGTTCGCTTTCTAATGAACTACCTAACACCTCAGGGGTGCCACAGAGTAGCCATATTGGACCGTTGCTTTTTATCATTTACATCAATTATGTATCAACGATCCTCCATCTCTCGAGAATTCGTTCCTATGTTGACGACGCCAAAATTTTCCGCAAAACCATTGCGCTTTAACTTTTATATTGATGGTAGCTTATTAACCAGACTTGACGAAACGAGGGATTTTAGAGTCCCACTTGATACTCAATTCTCCTTTGCGAACCACATGCATTCTCTCGTAAACAAGGCTATCGCGTCCCTAGATTTTATTAAACGCTGGTCAAAAGAGTTCGACGATCCTTACATAACAAGACGCTCTTATTCTGCCTCCATATTCAGACAGACTCAAACTATTCTCGCTGGATTCTCTTGAAGATAGGCGTAACAGGTCTAAAATTATTCTTACCTTCGATTGTTTGCAGGGCACACTTAATTCTCCGGAGCTACTACGGTCTCTTAATTTCTCTGTTCCTTATCATCGCACTAAATACAGTATGAATGAGCCGCTGACATCGATGTCGCGTCTCTTTAACGACAAGTTTGCTTATACATATTGACTTTTATGTCTCGAGAAATCAGATAAGAGATCAGCTTGGTAAAGGTTACTGTTTAATATTGACTGTTTTATATTTATATATTAATTTTGTAGTAATCAGATATTTGATGAATCTTGGAATAAATGAATGAATGAATAAAGTAATTATCTTGATTTTGGACCAGTCTTGCACCACAATTAGTTTTCAAGCTTGGACCAGGATTTAATAGCATTGATCCAAGCCTTCGCAAAATTAAAATAAAATATTGGTATCATTATGATCACGCAAATTATCTATTAACGAAACCTTCGGTTATGTTGTTTTCAAAAGCATTTTTGAGAAAATGTTGAGACTGACGACTAAATTTTTGTCAAAAAAAACTAAACTATTAGTGAACGTCTCATCTTAAACTATTTATCTCCGAGTTTCATCTAAGAATTTATTAATTCTTCAACCCTTTCAACGAGAGCCGATTTAGTTAAACTTTAACTCAGTCAAAAGATTCTTAAGGAAGTAAAACCTTTTAGCGCACTATATGTGTATACTCAAACATTTCAGTAAACCAAAATTAATTGAAAATTCACTTCAATCATCTTCGAATTGATTTCCTCCTGCTCTTGCCAAATTACCTGTGCGGCTTTTGTGGTAATCTTGATTACCTGATACATTGGACCACTCATATTTCATATGTGAGGACATGAATGAGTATGGATTCGATTCATTCTATAGTTAGGATTCCGAGTCTTGTTATTATGAGTACCCGTTACCCTTTCCACTGTTTAGTGGATACGTCTCTATCTGCAAAGGAAATAGTCATCTACAAAAAACAACCCCCAATTGCCATAAAAATGTTTAGAAAACTCCTCAACTTCCCATGGACACATAAACTAGCTCCTACTAAGCAAATGTAAAATAAAATTTCTGAACCAACAAATAAGGATATTTTGATAATGACATTCAGTGAAAGCTGACGTTTCAACTTTATGACGCGTCAGAGCGGGCCCACCCTTCGATAAGGTGATGGAAGGCCAGGAAGGAAAACTATTTGTGTAACAAAAAGTCGTCATAAATTTTCAACTTTATTACACCTATAAGCTGTCACGAGCTGATATGCCCTGATACGTTCACCCTTACATGGGGGAAACCGTGATAATGTTTTTACCCTTGGGCATGGATTCAGCCTGCCTACATGCTTTCGCTGAATGGTAGAGTTTACTCATTGCGTGTTTTCCCGGACAATTAACGTCAAGACTTATCTCGAGAATAAAACTTTAAATGTTTCGAGATATTTTTTCTCTTCTTATTACGAGTTTGAAACGAGAATTGCTTAGCCTACAGAGTAGTGTAGGGTGAATTTGTTATTTCACTAAGCTGCAAAATGAAGAAAAAAAATATTAATATCTGGTTAATGAAGATTTTTGTATTTTAATAACCTCTAGGAATACATACATATAAAGGGTATTTCATGTACGGACAAAGTGGGAGCTATTAAAGAAGGACTTTTACAATTTTTCAATACATTTGTCCGAAATAGTGCTTTAGGTGTTTACTTTTGCATCTTATACCTCATATATGCTTCTACATATATATATTTAAGCAACTTTATTGAGTGCAGCAAAGAAGTTATTTTTAGCAATTAAAACATAAGGAGATAATATCGTGCATCTATATGTATAATAGTGCAGGCGCTGGAAGTAGTTGAGTATGCAAAATATGAGGACCGGCAACTATGTTCAAATTCTTATACCTGAGATCTCAAATAATAAAAAAACACATCTTGCCGTCAGCTGCGGTGATCCCTTCTAGTCCTATAATAAACCAAGATCCAAATCTCCTAAATACTTTTTTTGCAACAAGCGCTTCAGGTGAATATCAAGCTTATACTACTGAAAATTTCTCAGCTGATGGCTTTGCTTTCCACTGCATTGACAAGCGTGAGGTTTTACTAGCACTGCATTCCATTAAATCGGACACAAGAGGATCAGATGGTCTATCACCGAGATTTATTAAAATTATACCACCAACGATATTAAAAGTCTTAACCCATGTTTTCAACCACTGCCTTGTTACATCAAAATTTCCTAACCAGTGGAAACAAGCATTGGTGGTTCCTGTCCCAAAAAAATCGACTGCATCATCCCCAAACGAATATCGCCCAATTAGTCTTCTATGTTACTTAGCCAAGGCACTAGAAAAGATTGTCTACACGCAGATTATGGACTATATCAATAGAAACAATCTTCTATCTGTTTGGCAATCTGGATTCCATTTATTTCATAGTTACGAGACAGCGAGAAGGGTAACGTCAGACATTCATTCGGCCTTAGATGATGACTATCTCACAATCCTTGTTTTGCTTGATTTTGGCATAGCATTCGATTCAATAGATCGCTTAAAACTACTTACATAGCTGAGTAGTAAATTATCGTTTTCTTCGTCCGCGATACGTTTTATAAAAGACTATTTAGATGGTCGCAGTCAATTTATGAAAGTACAAAATGTTGTCTCAAGAAGCGTGTTTCTGAACTGCGGGGTACCACAGGGATCTATACTCGGTCCTCTTCTGTTTAGCCTATACATTAACGATCTTCCAAATGTTATCAAAGATGCATCTATTCATTTATATGCTGATGATGTATAAATCTATCTGAGTAGACCAATCGGCTTAATGGAAGATTACGCGTGCAGAATATGATGATCTGGAACGAATATATAACTGGTCTGAACAGAATAATCTGGCATTGAATTCTAGCAAGTCGTATTGCTTAGCGATCTACAAGTGCGATTTCGATTCCAATAATTTACCGACGATACTCTTAAACAATTCTAGACTAGCTTATATAAGTTCAGTTAAAAGCCTTGGATTTGAGCTTAACTCTAATTTCACTTGTTGCAATTACATTAATACTATAATTGGAAAGATATACGGTTGCTTACGGCAGCTTTGGTTGAACTCCAGTGTATTAACGCTGCACGTAAGGAAAAAACTCGTGAAAGCTCTTATTATACCTCATTTTACCTATGGTTGTATAATCTTCTCAGTTCTTGACTCAGTCTGTCGCAGGAAACTCTTGGTGGCGTTTAATAACTTGACACGTTTTGTCTACAAATTGCCTGGGAATAGTCAAATTTCTTCCTATACAACATCTTTGCTTGGTCATCCTTTAGAAACCTATTTGACGCATCGTAGACTGAAGTTTCTCCACAAACTTATATACAGCCAACAACCTGCATATTTGTTCCAGAAGTTGGACTTTTTGCAATCGACCAGACACACCAACCTATTAATCCCACGGTATAGATCTCAGTATGGTGAACGTTCTTACTTTGTCCAACTCCAAAGTATTCGTAAGTGGAATCTGTTACCACATAATATTCAGCGTACGGGGTCCAACAGAGTTTTCTATAAATCCATAAAGACATTGAATATATTCTAAGTAGCACTGCAGCAATTTGGGTGCTATCTTCTCATTAAGTTCATAATAATATTTAGCTTTTCTTTTGTTTGATTTTTTTTTTCATTTTCTTTGGTAATTTGCTTAAATTTATTTTTTATTTACTTTTTCTTCTTTTATATTATAGGTATCTATTTTGAATTCTAGTATTAGCTTAGTGTAAGATTTTAGTTAATACTTATATGTACCCAAAAATTTATTAATTAAAATGACTTCGTACACTTTAAGATTCTGTAATCTTTGTACTTGAACTTTGAATGAAATATATTATTATTATTCTAGTCCCTTTCCATCCCCTCTCCGTGCCCTATGGTGAGCATATCGCGCCTAGCCGTTCAGTGTATTTCTACCTCAATCCAGTAAATAACGTTGCGTTAAAAAATCGTGTTTGTCGTGCATGCGTATTATAATTCAATTTTCGTTATGTTTGAGTGTCTATTTCAAGTGTGTTTTATTAAGAAACGTAAGAAATGTCAATGGAGGCTTAATTGGTACCACTCAAAATGAAGAAGCAATGCAAAGATGGTTGCTTCCGTATCCTTTCAAAAGTAGCGTTCACTCAACTCTCTCTTCATATCTTGGAATACAATCTGACACTACAGATAACATTAATTGTCATAATGAATGGACACAATCAAGGATTAATACGGATGAAAAGGGTATTGAAAATATCAAGCGAAGTCAAGGAAGTGTTTCAATGTTTTTAATCCATTCAACAGTAGTAGATATTGTGTGCTTCGGAATATTTTCACCGGCGCACTTGCTGAAAAATCTACTTCGCAATGTTTACTTCATGTCAAAGAAAATGGAGAGATAGTCCAGCAGAAATAGGGTTCAAACAACAAAAAAAACCGTTACAGCAATCTGACAGCGGAATATTGTCGAACAAGCTCTTGTAAAAGAGGAAAAAATAAATCGAGCAGATATCCGGGGTGGAATGGGGTGGATTTTTAGAGGTTGAAAACAGTTTTTCCTGATTTGTGGCTAAACTGTGCATCCTTTCGAAAAAAGTTAAATGTAAAAGTTGTAGGAAATAGAAAGATCTACAACTTTTGTATAAACCATTTTCACCTTAACCTCAAAGTTTTTCGAAAAAATGCGGAAAACCGGTTTTTCGATTTTTAATTGTTTTTTCTTGACAAAAAAATTTCTATGAAGCTGAAACTTGGGCAAAAGATACGTTTTAGTGTTGCAAAAAGGCAGTAATTTTTTCAGAAATATTTAGAGTTAAAATTTAATTTTTTTTTAAAAAAGCGAAATGTTTTAACTGCGATTGCTCTTAAAACTACGCTTCCTACGGAGTTCTGCTTTGGCTATCTTACTCGTTGTTATGTCTACTTTCGATAAATTGTAAAAAAAAGCTATACTGCAATGGAAAAAATGACCGGAAAATTGAAAAAATCGCTTTTTTCGTGGTAATTTCCCGTCTGCGTGCCCAGTCTATACTATATGATGTCTTTGTTAAGCATGCTTGTTGTTAAGGTTATTATTAAGGTTATATGTATTGATACGCGTGAAATATAATTTTACTTGTATTGATGACTTCATTAACAGTGCGACATAAAAATTAATATTTATTTACATACGTATATAGTTGATGCTTGTAAGCAAGTGCACGATAATGTACTGTAGTGACTGTGGAAATTAGTAACAAAATATTTTGTAAGGTAAAAACCAATTTTCCTATGTACAGATTGGGGTTGGAAAGAAACAGTGGAAGGCATCATTAAGCCGAATATCACAGATGATAAATTAATACCCGATCATCTCCTGAAAACTATTTGTTCCAGCTGTGGAAAGGGTTGTTCTTCTGAAACATGGTCTGAAAAGTACCAACTTGTGTTTAAATTGTTTTAATTTAGAAAATTGCTCAAATGCTGAACTTCCACAAGTTTCTATAGACGAAAGTGACTCGTAAGAAATGGAAACACATCAATCCCATGTAGAAGGCATAAAAATGCACACTATACTTTTTGTTAATTAAATAAAGTATACACAACAATGGCATATAATTATTCATTAATTTGTTTCTGAATAATCGTCGTTAACGTGAATATAACAAAATTTGAATGGTTTTATTAATTAATAACAATTATTTAACGATAAATATGCAAATTACCACGAAAAAACTATATTTGTGGTTTTTTTCCATTTTCCGGTAATTTTTTCCATTGGAGTATACCTTTTTTTACCACTTATCGAAAGTAGACATAACAACGAGTAAGTCAGCCAAAACAGAACTCCGTAGGAAGCATAGTTTTAAGAGGAATCGCAGTTAAAAATTTCGCTTTTTTTTAGATTAAATTTAACAACAACCTCTAAATATTTCTGTCTGAAAAAATTACTGCCTTTTTGCAACACTAAAAAGTATCTTTTGCCCAAGTTTCAGCTTCATAGAAATGTTTTTGTCAAAGAAAAAATTTAAAAACCGAAAAACCGGTTTTCCGCATTTTTTCGAAAAATGTTGAGGTTAAGGTGAAAATGGTAAATACAAAAGTTGTAGATCTTTTTATTTCCTACAACTTTTACATTTAACTTTTTTTGATAGGTTGCACAGTTTAACCAGAAATCGCAAAAAAAATCCACCCAGGATAGCTGCAGTCGGTTCGATTTATTTTTCCCTCTTTTACAAGAGCTTGTTCGACAATATTCCGCTGTCAGAGTGCTGTAACGAATTATTATTATTTTTTCTTATTTTTACGCCTATTTCTACTGGACTAAGAGTCTATTAACTACTTACGAAAATGAACGCTTTTTCCTGAAAACCAAAAAATTATCGGACCCTATAAAAATAAACTAAATTATACAACTTTGAAGATACTCCTGCCAAAACAAGCACAAATACTTCCAACAAGAAACAGCAAGATGTAACAGACATAACAATTTTCCAAAAATCATTCATGGTGGCTTCTCAACGTGTATTTCATACAACAATTTTAGCGTCGTATGAAATATTAGACTACTGCAAGTATCTCTTTGGCAAAAACGGGTTTTACAGGAAATCACCGAAATCACAACTCGCCCTTGAAATTCAAAACAATCACAATTGTGGTACGAACTCTCAGCAAAACATTATATAGATTTAAATACTCCAAAAATACTTACTTGAACTGGAAGAGCTTAAGGAGGCCGCGGGATCCTTACAGAATAACAAAGCTCCAGGCCCAGATGGAGTCCCAACAGAAGTTCTGAAAGTCATAGCCCACTCATGCCCACAGGTACTGTTGAAAATGTACAACGGCTGTCTGAAAGAGGGAACCAAGAAGGAAACCGCCACTCAAGAAAAGTAGTCCTGCTGGTGGCACTGGATGTTAAAAACGCCTTTAACTCCGCCAGATGGTGCGACAAGCTGAACGCTCTAGATTACACCTTTAGAACACCGGAGTATCTCCTCCGGATGGTAGAGGGCTACCTACATGACAGGGTTCTCCTCTATAACACCACAGAAGGACCAGGCAGGAAGAAAATCACAGCAGGAGCCGCGCAAGGGTCGATTCTAGGCCCAGAGCTGTGGAATATAGCTTACGATGGTATACTGCGCATTGACATGCTAGAAGACACCTTTTTGGTGGGTTACGCAGATGACATCGCCGCAGTAATCGCGGCACGAGACGTCGACGCCGCGCAGCTTAGATTGAATCAGGTAATGCGACGGGTGACTACCTGGATGGAGGAACATGGCCTAAGTCTATCCAACCAGAAGACCGAGATTGTCCTACTCACTAGAAAGCGGATCCCTACGATTAGGGAAGTGTGAGTGGGGGATGAGGACATCCTGGCTCGTCAGGCAGTTAAATACCTGGGAATAAGGCTGGACTCCAAACTCACCATTTGGGAACACATTAAGCATGCGGCAGATAGGGCAGCACAGACCACAACCCAGTTGAGCAGGCTCATGGCCAACGTGGGAGGCCCATTACCGAGTAAGAGGCGACTGCTTATGTCGATCACGCACTCGATCCTACTGTACGGATGTGAGATCTGGGCTGATGTGCTGAAGGTCGAAAAGTGCAGGAAACGGATGGCGGCAGTACAGAGGAGAGGAGCCCTTAGAGTTGCCTCCGGCTACAGAACGGTGTCGGAGCCAGCGGTTCAGGTTTTAGCAGCCGTGACCCCTATAGATCTATTGGCGCAAGAGCGGAAACAGCGTCATGACAGGCAGGCCGAAATCGGAAAAGAGGCAGCGAAAGTCGAAGCTAGCGAATACGCCCTAACGAGATGGCAAGACCGCTGGGATAGAGAGACAAGAGGGAGATGGACCGCTAGACTAATACCAGACCTAAAGAAGTGGCTAAAGCGAGAACACGGAGAGGTAAACTACTACCTGACGCAGTGCTTGACCGGACACGGGTACTTTAACGCTTACCTCCATAAAATGGGAAAAACAGAAAGCCCAGCCTGCCAATACGGCGACTCCCAGAAGAACGACGCCCAACACACCTTCTTCGAATGCAGAAGGTGGAACGCAGAGAGACAGGAGCTAGAAGAAGAGCTCGGGCGATTCACGCCCGAAGACATAGTGAACAGCATGCTCAGAGGTAAAGCACAATGGTACCGAGTTGCAGTATTTATCCAGAAGATCCTGCAACAAAAGAAAAAGGAAACCCCAGAAGCACTGGACGAACTGTAGTAGGATAAGACCTAGAACATAAGCCAATGATGGCGTAATAGATACCACCCTGAAGTAATACGAAAAGTAGTCCCGAGGTAGAGACATGCCTGAAAGGAGGAGGTTTTTTTTAGTGGGTGCGAGTCAAACACACCAGGGAAAGGCACCGCCCTGACGGTGCATAAAGCATTTTTCCCCCTCAGTAAAAAAAAACTGTCTGCCTATATTAATGATAGTGAAATTACTCTTTAAAACTATAGAGTAGCTAAATGTGATTCGTTTTCAAGACATACTGGTGGTATAGCTATTTTTGTCAAAGACCAGAATCAATTTAAACTAATAAATGATTATAAATTAAATAGTGGTTTGCGGGTGCTGGCAGTATCGATTAAAATAGCAAAGGAAAGAAATACTTTTGTAGGACTATATAAATCGATAATGTTAAATTCAATTATACTTAGAGACCTTTTCGTAAACTGGTGTGACTCGTATCTATATAACGTGATGAACACTATTGTTATATGGGTGATTTTAATATTGATCTATTAAAAACAAATTGGGAGAGCCGGAATATGCAAACAGTTTTATAGGATTAGAGCAGGCTGTTATAGAACCAACAAGAATTACAGGAAATTCTAGAACTTTTGTAGATCATGTTAGTTAAGGTCAGGCTGTAGGGAATTGTCGCTGAAAGATTTACTGAAGAAGTGTGCAAAGAGGTTGGCGATAACCTTAGGATCAGACGAAGAGGTATTCTCGAGCTGTAGGGTAACCATTGGATTTCTTCTTGGAATTGATAAAGTTTTAAAAACGCTTGGGGTCGAATATGAGGCTAGTTTCCATCCGTTGGAGGTACTCATAGTACAGGGCATCACAACGTTCAGAAAAAGAGGTATAAGCAGATAGGTAGGAAGAATAGTCAGACTGAGTCTGGGTTAAAAGACAAGTTTGCCAACGTTTATTTCTCCAGTTGCGGAGAGAGCGTAATTCTTTGTCGTAAAATACGTAATTTTCGCATGGTGCCCATAGCTTTTATGGGAGTTTCACTGTTAATTAAACAATTTTGGGAACATTTAGGCTCCATCTTACTGACAAATTATTTGGTACTTTAGAGAGAGAAGAAGTATATGAAAAATGAATCGTGTCCACTATTTTTCATTTATATTGGAAAACTTAATTATTTTTTACTTTATAACGTTTTTGAAAATTGTAGTAGACTCTAATTTAAGATCTGAACTAACTAATTACAAATCAATTTATTTATTGGCGAGCATTTCAAAAGCGCTTTTATTGTTAAAGTATACCTCATTACATTTTATTGATTACTTACGTTAATTAAACTATAATCAAGTACAATTAAGAAAGTAGGGCACAGAAACATCGTAAAATATTGCTGAAATTTAATTTCCAACTACATTTTGTTAATGCAGGAATGGCACAGGGACTCACCCTTAAAAATGTATACAATCTTCACAGGCATTCATTAAAAATGTTCAACAGTTTCCAAAAGCAGAGTTGATGCTAAAGTTAAATCACGATTAAAAATTTTTTCAGCAATTACTCTTCCAAACTTTAATGACTTGCCTAATCTTGCCAACGTAGTCTGACACTTTAAATTGGAAAGTTCACTATTACTATTTATGATTTTATTTTAAATTTTACTAGATACATTGCTTTTTTCTTTTTTACTTTCTGTCTACTAAACCCCAGACATCTTTAAACAGTAATTGGTTAAATATAATTGCATCCATCGTTGAAATGTTGCTTTCAATCCACTCACTGAACTATCCAATATGAATTAATGTTTCAGTAAGACCTTTATCACTACAAAACTTTTTCCATATTTACAATAAAGATAATATTTAAAAATAAATAAAGAATACTTACCATTTAAGTGTACTGCAGCGTTTAACAGGTTCCACAAATGGCAGGTGTGGGAAGAAGGCCACAACTACCATATCAAATAGTCTTGCTGTTTTGCCTCCATATATTATTATCATCGAACTTTTTCTTCTTACATTTCTTTTTTTTAATTAACTCAGTCGAAAACTACTTGTGATCATTATGTCTTATTTCTTACATTAAGCTGAGGTTATATAAGTCAGTGAAAAGGTAGAGACGCAAGTTGAGATACACATCAGTCCTTTGATAAAGTAAATGGGATGTTTGATAAATAAATTTAAAGTAGCTAAAAATTTTAAGTAATAAATGTTTCACCATAGAAAAAACCAATGGAGTACTAGTTATGAAAAGATGCGGGAGTTGGGCGGTTTAAATATTTCTTGAAAGATATCGCAAACTGCAATTTAACCACCTTAAAGTTTAATTATATTTCCTTCAGATCCTTAAGAAATTCTCAATCAATTTCTCATTTTAAAAGTGGATTTAACAGACTTAATTCAAAACTATAATAATCCTAAAGGAAAATGTCAGAAATCCACATAAACTGTTTGAACTTTTTATTTTGTTCAGAATATGCAAGTATTCACTCGTCATCATCTGCAGGCTTCTTAAGACTACCAAAAACTTTAGCAGGTATCGCTTGCTTTTCAATTGGAACACTTTTCATGACATCATCAGCCTCGTCTACCTCGGGTTCTTCCTCCTCATCACTTTCACCAATATCAATCTCGTCTGGGTTAACCACTTTATCTTTCTCTCCAATTCCCTGAGTTTCACCTCGGACAAACATTATATTACTATTTGTCGGTTTCTGACTGTCAATATTTTGTTGTTGTTTTGATAGTTCTGCCGCCTTAGCTTCAAGTAATCGCATTCCGTCCTTCACTCCTGGTGCCAAATCAGCAACAGTTCCTGCTGTTGAATTCACCATTTGGGCAGCCATCATATTTACTTGTGTGTTATATGTAGCCTGAACACTACGTTTTATACGAAGCATTTCTCTCATTGTGTCCTCATTACCATGACGAACTTCAAACTCTTTCCATGTTTGCCAGAAATCAGCTGTTATACGAGGATCGCACATTTGACTGCAATGAGCATATATAGCTCGAGCCCTATCAATTTCACCGAGCTTAGTTTCCATTTCTGAAAATCGGATGCACATTTCACGAGAGTTTTCTTCAGGCAAAGTTTCAATTGCCTTTTCGTAAATTTGCCTTGTTCGTGGAAGTCCGTATATTTCCGCAGCTTTCTTAATATATATGTTGAACATGTCAAACATTTCCTCTTGTCGCACAGCAGTAGTGGCCCGCTCATAAACAGCCATTGCATGCCTTGCTAAGCCATGATCCTCTTCTAATTTTGCATATAACAAATAGAAACATTTTGCCAGTTCCGGTGGACAGTTTTCTAGGCACTGTTCAAATAAATCTCTTGCCCTTTCTAATTTTTCGCCGCCGTATCTTTTAAGGAATTTCGTCAAATACGCATTCCAAATGTCGTAAACATTTGGCCATTTAAATAGAGCAATTCCCTTCTCATAAGCGCGGAATGCTTCTTCAAAATAATTGTGTTCTTCCAGAAAGAGCCCATAGTTTATGATTATTTGAGGAGTGCAAATTTTCAAATCTAATATACGATCGTAAACTGCTTTGCAAGTTTTAAAAGTTCCAAAACTCTCTTCCAAATCGGCGTACATTGACCAGACCTTCAGCGATTTATAAACTCTCATCTGAACAGCTTCAGTATCATCGTGATAAGCAACTTTTCTTTTCGGCATTGCTGTTGCTCTTTGCATTAATTTTAGCGCGTATTCATAATTCTCTTGCCTTATTTCCATTTCAGCCCACTCACACCAAACAGACGCTAGATCATCCACTTTTACATACTCAACTTGTGTAGCCTTTTCAAAAACGATTCTTGCATCATCTATTTGACCATTCTTTTCATAAAATTTCGCAAATTCTACCCATAATGTATGCAACTTTCCCACAGCTAATTTAGGCTGAACTGTTTGAACCGCCTCTGTATAGGTGTTAATAATTTCATGAGGTTTTGATTCGTATAATACGACTCTTTTATGCCACTCGTGAACGTTATGTGGGTTTTGTCTTAGAAGCACACTGTTCAGGAGCAACAAACGTCTTTCCATTAAATATTCAAATCGAGCCAGTCTGAGTTCAACATCTATATCATCCTCCTCGGTTGCATTCGCATCTTTTTCAACATCTTTCATTCGCTTGCTCAAACTCAATTCTTCAAACTGCGCATATGCATCAAATACTTGCGTGAAGTCTCGTACTGTAGTAACCGTCTGGATTGCTTCTTCGTATATATCTCTCGCTCGATCAAATAAGCCGCTTCGAACGTAATAGTCAGCAAGGGAATTCCATAAATGACCTAGTTGATCTGTGTACCTGAAAATAAAAGTTTCAAAATTCAATGTATGAAAATAGTTTGAAATACCAAGGGTTATTATAATATAATGTAAACTAATCGAGAATCAGAAAGAGAGCCAATCATATTGGGTTTAAAAAGCAAATAATAAACATTTTTGGCTATCCTGTCAGAATGATGTTGTTGTGTAATGTATTTGCTTTTTAACAATATTTTAGTTTAAAAAAGTATACTTAACTATATAAGGGGATAAATTGTAAAATATTTAACATTCATGCAGCGAGCGCACACGTACTAATTGAAGGTATTTTTACACCCTCGTTTTCCAGCAAGTTAGTAATATAAAAATTGTTTTTAAAGTCCGTTTCATCAAGGCTGTAAAAATTTCAATGTCAAAGCGTATAGGAGGTACAGGTGTCGGACTAACTTCACTAACTCCGTGTCTTACAAATTTATCAATGGCTGATTATCACAAAAGTAAAGTTAAGTACAATAATAAATAAAAATAATATAACGGAAATATGACAACAATAACTAACAGTTCCCTTCAGGCAATCTAAAGCAAAGACTGTTTAAAAGATATCACACCTAACCACGAAAAATTCTAAACTAATAACTTTTAGTCTATCGTTATCTAAGGCGATAGGATAAAAGGGTTATTTCAGGAGAGGCTATAAAATACAAAGTTAACGAACCACCGCTGAATGGCTTGAATACGATTCCTATGGACATCTACAGCTCTGTTGACTACTGTGTTAATATAGTCGATAAAAGTAAAAAGGCAATCTAGCCGGACACCCGAATCCTTGATTTTGTCAAGTATCGTCAGAACATAAACATTCAGAACTCGCAAATAAGAATTTTCGCAGAAGAAGATACTGAAGAACGTAATGTAAGAATGAATGAGGACCTGGAAAGAGTGTGTACTTGATTAAGAATGAATAAACTAAAATTGAATGTGAGTAAGGCTAAGAGTATGGTTATCAATTCGTCTGAAATAATTATTATATGGATGGATGAGGACTTAACAAGTGAGTGAGTTTCTTTTTATTATTATTAAAGATTCATCAAATACTGACTACTACATCAAAATAACAATATAATTACATAAGAGAAAATATAGAAAAAGTAACCCAAGCAAAGCTGATTCGTCAGTTGAGATCTCGACAAGTGAAAATCAATAAACTCAAAATGATTAATAAAGAGCCGAGGCATAGATGTAACAGGCTCATGCATACCAACGCAATTAGTGCGGTGGTGGGGAATATGCAGAAAGCATTGGTTCCTCAAGGGGTGAGTAGGAATCGATAAATACAGAGCCCCCAGCAGTTCGGGGGAATTAACTATGCTAGCAATCGAAGGCACAAATAATTCTGGAGTTGTCGTCTCTACTTTCAAGGAACTCCAATGAAATAAGCTTTAATCTGTCAGCGTAAGGAGGCAGCCGAAAAGGAATGATCCAAGGAAGACCGCGAAGGGCAAATCTTACGAATCTACGCTGTACAGCCTCAATGCGATAAATATGAGTCGCATAAAAAGGAATCCACACTGGACTAGCATATTCCAAAACAGGTCTTACGAACGTAAAATAAAGTAGTTTAGTTTTGTATTGGCCATCAAACTCCTTAGACCATCGCTTAACAAAGCCCAGAGCAGAATTAGAGACTCACCGTCTAAGGTGAAGTTTAAGTTCACTGGATTCCTTGATCGAGAGAACGACATAGTAGTGCACTTGCTAATATTTAGAGGAAGGAAGTTTGTAGAACACCAATTATGAAAGGTGTCTAAGTCAGAGTTTAATAGTTCACAGTCATTCGCACTTGAAATAACGCGGAAAATTTTGGTGTCATCAGCGTAACATAGAATTCTCGAATTAGGGAGAATTAATTAAAAATCAGAATTAATAAAAATTTAAAATTAGAATTAATTAAAAAGCAATGGTCCTAGATGGCTACCTTGAGGAACACCGGAGGTGGTATAAATATCATTAGAAAGTGTACCTTGAAATAGAACACGTTGCGTGCGATCAGACAGATAGGAACGAATCCTATTAACGAAAAATGATGACAGATAAATTTCAGGATTTCGGAGACACCACAATAAATAGATAAGTTAAATAAGTGACAACGTATAGAAACGAGGGACATGTGACATTTTTTACAAAGCAAGCAGGGATACCATCAGGACCACACGAGAAACTATCAACCAAAACAGAAATATGCTTTAGGACAGCATTCTCGTCTAACACTAGGTTTTTGGTTTCAAGGGTAATCGGCGCAAGCCTCGTCATATGAGTAAAATCCTTATCTCTAGTTTCACAGTCCGTAGCCAAAATCTCGGTGCTAAAGGAAGCAAAATAGGTTGGCAGTCGTCAGAGGATCGTCACTCTCGACGTCACCAAAACTCAACATAGAATGGTAGACATCAAAATTACGCTTAGAATTTACGAACCTCTAGAACTGTTTAGGCTCAACGCGCAAAGTCGATTTAATTCTCTCCAAATAGTCACAATAAGATATAACAAGTGCAGATCATCACTCTTTAAGGAACAAAACCGATTTGAAGCTTTATTCTTTAGATTCTTTAAGTGCTTCACGGAACTATTGAGCCAAGGCTGATATGTATCTTGAATCAGGAACACAATTAGCAAAAAATATAAAGTATTTGGCTGTATTTATAGATCAGAATCTTAACTTTAAGGCACATGTGAGCTATCTGTGTAAAATATAATACTTTATAAAAAGAATGCGAATCAGGGAAATGTGCAATTAATATATGCAATGCTATAATTTGTGCACATTTTGAGTACTGTTCACCAATTATATTTATGTACTCAAATGACCAGATTCACAGCATACGAAAGCAGAAGAATCGCGCAATGGGACAATATTATGCTGTCACAAAAGAACATCAATTAAAGATATGTTGGAAACGCTAAAGTGGATATCGGTTGAACAGCAAACGGTGTTTGACGTTCTAAAAATTGTGCACAAAATGAAGAATAATCGTCTTCCTTCGTACATATGCAGAGGGTTACGATATATCTCTGATGATGAACCATTTCAGATTGGACCGTTTCAAAACAAACAGAGCTGATGTCTAGCTCGAAGCAATACAAAAAAGACATTCAAGTTTCCTCATTTTCCTTACCCTAATTCCCTTCTGGCCAAAACCATGCTAACGCATCAAAGGGTTGTCCCCTTGGGACTTGACCACATCGTATATAACATATATGGGGATCCAGTTTTTTCGTGTTGTAGTATGTGCGCTTAATGAACGTATTCACTTCAGGAATCGTGTATGCGTGAAAATGGCATACACGATTCCTGTTCTAGTGGTCGCAGGGAACAAAGAATTTGTTATCTGCGAAAAACTATTAAAAAAGGGTCCGTCCAAAGATTTTCTTGTCGACGGCCTACCAATCTGTGAGACAGTGCCACCCGCTCCACTGTCTAACACGGAGGTTGCATTTTATACCTACTGGCTGCCAACGCTTTCTGGTTTTAAATAGGTTTCGTGGGATCGTCTAGCCCGTGATTTCAAGAAAGTCCCCCCGTAAGTTCAGTATTACTATTATTATCAATAATTTGATTATCTCGTCCATTGTGCACCTGTTGAAAGTCGAAGGTCGTGGACGCCTTCTGGGGGGACGGGGATGGGTCGCTGAAAGCACGCTCTGCCGATCAGTAGTGGAGGGTGGTTTGGGCCTTGGACATGGTCGTGAGATTTCGTTGTCTTCCGATGCGGGCATTTCAGCAAGAGACAACTTAATTTCACAACTATTGGTAAGTTATATGATGGGTAGCGGCGCAGGGGAGCACTACTATCAGCTCTCGGCCCGTCCACCATATCCGCATCACTGGTAACACAATCTCTCCACTATTACGACCTGGGACAAAATAAGACCAACATTCCATTTGCGATGGAATGAATTTGGGTACTGGGAATTCTCAGCAATTCCGATCAGGTTAAACCCCAGTTAGCAGATTTGGTGTTCAGTAATGCTCGAGGTGTAACGGCCATTACAGGACAACTTTCAGTTCTTGGAGACAATGTTGTTGCTTCTGGCAATACACTGATACACCCCTACAGCACAGAATTAAGGGAATTGGTAGATGCAATACGACAGTGTTTCAGTCATCTCTATACTAGAGAACCTCAAACTGTTCCATCACAGCCTCGTGCATCCAAACCAGCTGTCACATACCGAGCGACGAATTCAAAGAGCTTGCACGGTTTGCGGTGGTGAGGGAACCTTGTTCCACAGATACTTCACTTGCCCTATCTTGTGCAACATTAATAATCTTGTTCGCGAAATGTGCCAGCTTACGGCATAACAAGAACGTTCGCCATTTGGTTAAAAGCTCGAGTGCGATTAGGCCTAGGCTAAGCATTTATTGTTTACTCTAAGCGTTAATAAATAAATAAATAAGAACGTCGTTTTTACTGGGACCAAGGAGATGCAACCAGGTAAATTGTTTGTGTTTCCTCACACTTGCTAAGTCAACAATTCTTCTGTAGTGCATGCGAATCGAGGGTAGTTGAACAGAACCCAACCACTTGGTGGAACAGGGAACTGAAATCACTGAAGAAGGAGAAAAGAGAAACTTTTAACCATACCAAAAGGAGGTAAGACACGCAAACAAGAACTAAGAAAGAAAAAGATGGAAGAAAATTCGGTGCTGAACCGAAGACTTGTCTTTCACTGGGAATAACAGGACGCAGACTTGCGGCAGCTTGTCCACGAAGATTTTTTCCGCTTTGGAATGGCTGCAAGTGCTTCGGGAAGGACAAGTATCACATTGGAATCGTAGAACTGGGAGGATGATAGGAACAGTTTACAGATATTAATGACTCTGCAAACTGGTCCCGCCGGACTCTAAGCGGATCAAAATTGTTGTGCGTTCGTTTAGAACATTTTTGGATGAGTATTTCCAGAGGACTAGAAAAGTGGCGAACGGCTCTATGGAGAGGTCATCTGCATGGAAACAGAAGTTCTCGAAGGATCTTCGCCCGATGCTGCATTACCCTCTGGGGAACACTCAGCAATCTTTTTTTTGTTAATATTTTCGGTTCCGGTTTATTTTGTTCGTTCGTTTTAGGTTAAGCTCTAGGTTTAATTTCGGAATTTTTTCAAAATTTGTTGGGAACTTTTCTTAGAGCTGGCACTCACTTGGAGGCATTTCAAAATTACTATGTATTTTCTTTTTCAACAGGTTGTTGCCTTCAAGTTTTCGAGTCCTTTTTATTTAACCTATTTGCAGTAACGTAATATATTGAATAATGTTTATTATGCTCTTTTTGATTCTTATTACTGTGTCTGTTTATTGTTTGTGTTATTTTTAGGGTAACTAGTTTTTGTAGGATTTTTTCGCTTTATAACGATGAGCCAACTAAAGAGCCATGTCCACATAAAAAAAATTATATATTATTTCTAGAGTTGATTAATATAATTGCAAATTCCCCATTTTAATAAATATTTACAGAAATTAATTCGAAAATCTGACCAGTTCTTGAAGATTCTTGAGAAATTCTATTCGTATACGCATATATTGAAACTATAAAACTCTTACCTTCTTAAGCCCCCTCGTATAATAGCATCCACATTCAGAGAATGGACTTTATCCGGATTCTTCGAAATTAATTCACACAATTCATTCCACAACTGATGGTTCGATTTCCCGTGCTTTGATGCAAAATGTTCGTTATCCACAATATGAGCCAACTGTTGAGCAGCCTCGTCCAACCTTTCAACACCAGACAAATATTCAATGTAATCCTCAGCATCCTCTGGACATAGCTTAAGATATCTTCTATAAACGCGAACTGCTGTTTCGGCAATGTTAAACTTTTTCAAGAAATCCAAGTACAGCGGCCAAATTCGATGGTGTTGTGTTATTGGAAGCGCTCTAAGAGCCCTATCAAATACGTGACGAGTTTTTGTTATTTTACATTGCTGTGTCATAAAAGTGCCATAATCCATCCAAATTCTAGGCATTTTATGCATAAACACAAGAGAACGTTCAAAACAATTGTTGACTTCATCAAACATAGGATCGCTTGGGCATTTTCCCCGTACTTGCTTTCTGCGTGTTCTCAAGTAATTGTACCATATTTTATATGATCCGGGCAGTTCCTTTAAAGCACGTTCATATACAATATTTACTCCACAATTCGGTGCTTTCGATTTATGGTCTATGTAACGTAACCAATGCTTAACTGAATAAGCATTTCGCAAAATTTCTTCCTCGTAAGGAACATCCTCTTCCGGCTAGAAAGTAAATTTAGGTTAATTTTTTTGTGATAATACAAAGTTTAATTGTTTTAATAAACTTAATACTTACGAAATCAATATCAATGTTCATTAGTTCTGTAGTTGCAGCCATATTACACAATTTTAAATGTTTAACACGTAAATATTAAAAATTCACTCTTCTGACAGCAATAAACGTTTCGACTTTTTACAACACCAACAGTAGGATACAAAATCGACTAACGTCAAGTCGATTTCACAACCCAATAATTAAAATAATAAAATCGTATGTTAAAGCAATAAATGTTTACGCTGTTAACTTTATAGAAGCAGTTAAGTAATGCAATCTTCTTAATAATTAACCAGCAAAATAATATTTAAAAGAAAAAAATTTAAAATATTGTTTTTCCTTATCTACCTTAGTGGCACCGCGCGGGTATTCCCTGAAACTTTATAATGTTTACATTTTTGATTGGTCAAAATCTCGCAATTCGCCGCTGCAAATGTGGATTTTCGCTCTTAATTAGAAGAGCTTTCCAACAAAAACTGCCATACTAGGCAGATTAAGTTGGCTGCAGTTCAATTAAAATAACCGTCATTTTATTTATATGATATTTTTCAAATGCAATTCGCATTTATTGAAGGCAAGACATTTGGGCGCATGTAGTTCTCCTCTTCATTCACGATGCGGTTGCCTAACTATTTCATTTTAATATATAGTGCTGCAAAACCATCATAAATAATTCAACGTTGAAATTGAACTGTAGCAAACTTAATCTGCCTATTATGGCAGTTGTTGTTGTAAAGCTCTCCAAAGCTCTCCAATTCATTGAAATGAGTTGGAGAATGTGCTTTTCGGAGCGGACTGATGAAGTTTTTCTGACAGTTTGTTTCACTTGTCGCCGCTACTTGTACCGGGTTGCACGGGAAATTGTGAAGTTTTGATAACAAATTTTTGTGAAGTGAGATTTATAAATTATTTACATAAACCTTGTAGTGATTGAAAAAACTGGATAAAAACGAGTGCCTTAAAAATTGGATCAAAATGGTTCGTTTGAAGTTGTGATATTTTGGAGTTCCGTGTTGTTCTAGAAAGCAGGTCTTGTTATCGATCAATATGACTTCTTTGGATTGTGTTGTGCTTTTCGTGTTTATTTGAAACATGGCCTAGACGTTTGGGATTTAGTTGATAGTTAGTAAAGTCGCAAAAGGAAAATATCAAGCGCATAGTGAAAAATTTGTTTTCGTGTGACATCCTGCCTAAATGGCAAGTTCGCTCAATAAATCCAGACAAAGGCGCAGATTGGCTGCGATCTCGTTTCTGTCGAATATTTCGTTGGATGGCACTCATCGAGATACTAAACTTGGAGCCTCATTTGGTATTTGTCCACTACAACAAAATAATGCCGGCGCAGGAGTTACCGGTATGGACGGTTCGCTCGAAATGGCTGAAGCCGATGAAGCTGATGGTAATTTTAGCGAAACTGATAATTTGGGTTTACACTTGATAGTTGACAAGAAAAAGGTCAAGAGACCAATAGGAAAAAGTTCTGACAGACTGTCTGAGAGCTCCGATTCGGACAGTGCCAAAATTCCGTCGAAAGTTGGTTCAACTCCAATGAGAGACAGGTGAGTCCTTACTATATACAATTTGGCAAAGATTATTCCAGAAAAATGTATCTATATAGCTATAGCGTACCTATATAAGTGGGTTGTTGCGCTATAGTAATGCGACGTAATATCAAACAGCAGGAACCTTTTCAAAAGACGTAGTTTTGATAAAAAAAAAATTTCATATACCGGTAAAACTAAACAATTTTTGGCTTTACTTATTCATTTTACAGGAGAATCTATTTATCACACAATTTTGTCCTCTTGGCAGCTTGAAATTGAGAACCTTACAAATTAAAAAAGTGAAGTTTACCGGCACTGGTAATTAAATTCGTAATTGAATGTAGCTCCAAAGTGTCTCAGATTTTGTAATTTTTTAAATAAATTTTTGTGAAGTTCAACTATATCAGAAGTCTGTTCTGTTAATATATATCCCAGAATTGGTGCAATAACAATGCTGTGGATCAATATAAGAAAGAAGGAAGGGTAACAAATTCATTTTGTCATGTTTATAACTTTTTAATGGCTTAGATAACATAGCAGAAAAGCTCCAAAAAACAGTATAATTTACAAAAATAAAAATAAATTGAAATTTTACGTAAAATTCTAATTAAACTTTGAATCAAATACAAGTTCGAAGGAAACATTCCACCATGTTGATGAGTACTAATTGGAACATCATAAGGTTCTGATTAGAGTTATGATCACAAAAAATTAACTTTACTATAACAAAGCGCCGTGAAATGAAAAGAAAAATTCTTTATGAGCACTAAAGAGCTTTATGCTTATATATCGCCGTTGCAATTCTAATATCTTATACCTCAAAAATTTACATATTGGTATGAATTCTTGCATCTTAAATCGTTAATATAAAATATTGGATGTTTAAATTGACGCCAAGGTTCAAAGAGACAGCGTCGCATATTCCTTGAAAAATTTAAATCAATTTTACCTTCTCTGAAATTGATCTATGGCTAGAAACACGTTATAAGAATTGCAACGACGATATTTGATTTGAATTCAAGGCATTCTATTTATCAGGAAATCTCAAGACTGGCTAACGCAAATAGACCAATTGTAAAGGAACCATCAACATCATCTTATAAATAGATTTGTTTTTCTTTTTAACTACTAATAACGTAATCGGAAAGTTTCCTTTTGTCAAATACTTGTTGGCCTTTTTAGTAATAACTTATTATCGAAAAGCACAACACTGCTCCAAAATCCTAACATTGGTTTAATGAATTTTTTGTTTTTGTTTTGGATACTTTGCTATTACAGAAGGGACAACTATTGTCTGAATTTAACGCAGTTTCTGGAGATTTCTGACCAACACCACCATTGTAACGCGCTTTGTAGTTATTTGCCATATAGATACTTCTGTATACTCAGTGACGCGACTCTTTTGGCATGTCAAACAAATATGTGTAGCGTAGATACACCATATAAACTGAGCTGTGAGTTACGAGTTTTGAGGTTAGGACTTTTAATTTTTACAAAAACTTAATGCTACGTAACGCGTTGCTTGACACTCCCACAAAAGTACTTTAATATCTGATCTTAATTACTTTAGTACTTAAAAAATGTACTTAAGTACTTTTCAATTCTTTCTAAGTATTTTCAATTACTTTTAAGTACTTTTCAATTCCTTCTGTACTATTATTTCTTTTAAGTACTTTTAATTCCTTTAAAATACCAAATTTGTAATTTGGTACTTAAAAGGAATTGAAAAGTACAATTTTTAAGTACTAAAGTAATTAAGATCAGATGTTAAAGTACTTTTGTGGGAATTGAAAGTACAAGTACAAGTCCCGATCCTGGTACTTAAAAATTTCAAATACAAGTACCAATGAATTGTACTTGTACTCACAAAATTCTAGGTACAAGGTAATTGTACTTAAGCTGTACTTCAGTCCTAATGTATTTAATTACTTTACAGGTCCGCTTATAAACAAATTGTATTATCAATTTCAGTTCATATACTTCTGCAAGTTCTTCGCAGAAGTCTGTCCTCAAATCTCTAGATCTTAATCGCATGTGCATGTCACGATTCCTACATAGAGTTTCAAGTTGGCTTTATTCATCTTAATTATCTGATTTGATTTCGATTGATTGTGTGAGTACCTCAGAATGCTTTTGTATGTTTTGCTGTTTCCGACCTCTCCCAACGTTTGTTTATGTTTTATAGTCGACCCTTCCTGGGTTTTCTTTTCAACTTCCTGGATGGGGATGCCTTAGTTCAGCATTGCTTGAGTTTCTTCATTTGCGCTCCTCTGCTTCAATTAGGGTTACTTTGTTTTGATTCCCTGACATCGCAAGATCCCACTTACAACCCACTATCGTTTTCCGTTTCACCATAGCGCTTATTAACGCCTGGCTGTCCGTACATATTGCTATTCTTGCGAATCTTTCTGTTCCACGAGCTTCCCTGCTTCGATCTCTATAGTTGAGATTTCGCACTGAAGAAAGAAGGTCTTGTTCCCCGCATGATACTCCAAAACCACAGGGGCGTCTTATTAATATTTAAACCAAATAAAAATATTATTATGTAAAAAAGTTTTTTCTGTTGTAAAATCACCCCTGAAAATCTTGGTGTTGGTTTCTACCGGTCATAGCAACCTAAATTACGGTACACAAAAAAACCTTTTAGTTTTTTTATCAATACCTTCTGTATGAACTAAAAAGAGTCAGTAAAAGTTACAATTTTAATAATTCTATTAGTATTTATTGTATAGTTTTTTAGTTAGTCAAGAAGAAAATTTAATACTCTTTCAAAATACATTCAGTTCAACCGAATCCGTCTAGTAGTTTTTTTATCACCGGCAATAGGCTGAAAAATATGGTTTTGAGAAAATTATTTGTACTTATCCCAATCTGAGACTAATAAGAGGGAATCTGTGCGCCTCTGCATGCCAGTTCGCCGAGTTTACCTGTAAGTTAATTTTTCCTTTCTAAACGGTTAAAAAGAAGAGACTGAAAACACACAATACACACAATTAAAACATTTGTCTGTATATTTTTGAATAGAATGTGCACCAGCTAAATTTCTTGGGTAAGTTCGTGTTGTAGGGGAATATGTGACTTCAACCTTTTCTCCGCCAATTCGCCTGCCAGGAAAAGTGAAGGAACGCAAAATGGGTAAGTTCATGCACATGCGGGATCCCAATTTCTGATCAGGCAGCATACCTATCAAACCTACGAGGCACGTCCAGAAAGTAAGAGTACTCGATTTTTCTAAGAGAAGAAAAACATTTTATTTAAAACAAAATTACAGGATTTTGTAGGTAAATATGTCAGTTATTTTTCCCCGTAGTCTCCTACCCGTTCTATGCAGGTTGTGACCTGTGGCACAAGCTTTTTTATGCCCTCCTCAAAGAACTCTCCCGGCATCTTATTTTTCCAGTTCAGGACCGCTTGTTTCACCTCCGCGTCAGTTGAAAATTTTTTTCCACCCATGTGAGTCTTCAGGGAGGTGAAAAGATGGAAGTCTGATGGCGCTAAGTCAGGGGAATATGCGGGCTGGTTCAAAATGCCCCAACCGAATGAGTCCAACAGCGCCTTCAAAATGGAAGGTCTTCCGCACCTCTGATCGTCATAAACATTCGTTCGGCCTTCATTAAACTCACGACACCACTTAAACACGTTCGTTAACATCTTCGCCATAAACAGTTTTGACTCTTGAAAAAATTTCGGTCGGTGTTTTACCTTCAGCGAGAAGAAACCTTATGACAGCGCGCTCCTCGCACTTGGCGGGATTTTTTATCGACATATTTCACACAAGTGGACACTACGAATAGAGTTTTCATACTGACCCCCACTAACACTCAGTGTTACCAAACCTGAAAAAAAATTTCTTACAGCATGAAAAGTCAACCAGTACTCTTACTTTCTGGACGTGCCTCGTACTTCCCCAAGAACTTGTTGGCACTGAAATGTTTCTCAGTGCCATGTGTTTCGAAATGTCAGTTGACATTTCTCATATTTGACACTGAAAAACATTCGACGTTCCAGTATTTCAGTGCAATGATGTCTCTTGAAATACACCACAATTGACTTTTTTTTACACTTCTCGTGTAGTGACACAAACATACATAGCTCTAGTGTTACTACTTCAAACGTGGAAGTGTTTTGACAGTTCAACTTGTCACATAATTTTTAAGCTGTTTACAAAGTGGTTTGTGAATTAGCCAAGCCTCAAACATAAAACAATATTTTAAAATGTGCTATAAAAAATTTGACAAAGACAAAAAGCAATGATCGATTGATCAGTGAAAGTTAGGTTCAACCCCCTAACCCACCCCACCCCCATCCCACCAACATTTTTTTTCTTCTAGTATCAATCAGGGAACATACTCTATCCAACAGAAAAAGAATCATCGAAACGGTCCACGCGTTACGAAGTTAGACTACCCCTCCCCCACCCCCACCTTAGAACCAAATAATTCTCCTATTAGCAATGGGGGATCACACGGTACACGCTTTACAGCATTAGGTTCCACCCCCACCCCACCAACTTTTCTTTTCTCGTGGTATCAACCAAGGAACGAAGTTAGACTCCCCCTAACCCCACCCTAGGCCAAAGTTTTTTCTCCTATTAGCAATGCGGGATCATACTCTGTACAACAAAAAAAGTACCGTCCAATTCGGTCCCCGCGTTGCAGAGTTAGGTTTCACCCCCACCCCACCTAAAATTTTTTTTGACATGGAACCAACTGGTGAACATACTCCACCCAACAAAAAAAGAATCATCAAAATCGGTCAACGCGTTACGAAGTTATGTCCAGCCACATATAAAAAAAAAATACACGTCGAACTTAGAACCTCTTTGTTTTTGGGAAGCCGGCTGAAAAATCAACCACTACAAGAAATAGTGCGCCACGGAAACCGTGCTGAAAAATCCCATAGCTATCGCTATAAAATCACTAATGTCACTAATTTGGCGGCAAAATCGGAAACTCGTAAATAAATTGAAAATCTCCCAATAGAAGGTAAGTTAAGTGTTTTTTTGTTGTGACATAAGATTTTTTATTGCTAAATACAGGAGCACCATCTAGGATTAGGAGATTTGCAATAACGGACATTGGATCCGTATTTGGAACCCTAAAAACACCCTGCGTGATCTTTCATTGTGATTTTTCCAAGAAACATAGTTTTGTGATTCCACTGCCATATTGTATCAGCAGCGCCATCTGGGATTGCGAGATTGGCCAAAATAGACACTGAATTCGTACTTACCACCCTCGAAAACCCCCTAACTGGGAGATTTTCAATATGATTTTCCGATTTTGCCGTCATATTAGTGACAGCAGAGGCAAATATAATCCATTTTGAGCAGGTTAGAAGAAATCAAGGTTACTCAAAAAAATTTCTCCTGAAACTTAAAACATTTTATGCACTTTTGTTCATGGTTTGGAATTGACTGAAATAGTTTTTTCACAGGAAAAAAATATAATTTTTTTTTAATTTTGTTGGTACCTTTACACTTAAAATCGCCATATTTCTTTTATAATGCATGGAATCGAAATTTTAACCCCAGGAATCGAAAGAGCACACCCAAAAATAGTATAGTAGTGGTTTGGATATTTGGCTTTTTTTCATTCGAGAATGAAGCTTAAAAATTACTTAAAAATTTTGACTTCTTGGGCGTTAATTGGTTAAAACTGGCGATATCTTTGATGCGTTAAAAATAATTTCAAATCAAGCCATTTACTTACTTTTATTAGACACTTCATGTTGGGGAGTGTAAGTAACGGCAATTCTGCTTTGGAAAGGAGACAGGGTTGACTCTCAAAGTAAACTTCTGATTTTTTTGATGCAAAGAGTTCACTTATCCATACAGTTACCTTAAAAGTTTTGGGTCGCCTAAAGTCAGCTGGAATTAACTTTAATATAGTTATTTTATAAAATACAGCCCTATTTTACATGGTCTGCTTCATTACGTTTGAAATCAACCAAACACGAGTTCCCTTTTGTTTAAAAAAAATCTATAGAAGCATTACTCATCTGCAAAAAATGTGTCTTTTTTAGGTGTCTCAATGCTTTTCTGTATCATAAAGCAAATGAGGAAAACAAAATATTACAATTTTTTAATTTGTTGGTCAAGTATATTTTTTAGCATGTTATAAGAACCGCATTCAGACATTTAAATTCACTTCACAAGAGGTGCAACAAAAAATTGAATGAATCAATCAAAACTAACTTAAATGTGATACTGTCGAAATCAGTAAAACAAAACATTAAGTGTTAAAATTTCGCTGTTCTACTATACTATACCTGAGAATGCTTTGAAATTTGATCCTTTTATAAATTTTGCGCCTAAAAAAATTTGGAACTCATCCTACTACGCAAGGTAAGGTATAATTCGGTCACAAATTCCAAGTAATTTCAAGGCTAAAAGGTTCGGTAAAAAAGTATTACATATCGTTTCTACAGGCTTCTGTTTTCAAAACATCCGGTCGCTTTTTTGCTAATTTCACGGCCAAAATATTTCGTGTTCTCTTCTTGATGAATGGGTTAGGAATTTGCAGCCCAAGGAGTAAGAATGGTTCCTTGTCGATGTTTTTATTGCAATGGTTATATGCTCAGATATGTGTTTTGAAATAAGATGCCTCGACATTTTATTCGACCACATTTACTTTTTATTCATAGCTGCAAGAACATAAAACGTCGTTCGCAAATATTGCAGCATAAATAAAACAAAATGTGTAGCAGAGGGACGGTTAAGAAGGTTTTTATCTGCTGACCATAGAAAACTAGTTTGTTATGAGCGTAAAACAGGTAAGAGTGTTCTGGTCAGGTTATTACGAAAAAGACCGTCTTGGATAGGTCTAATTTATTTGTGTATAAAAATAAATCGATTCCATTAGTGCTATTATGCAAAAGGCTATTCTTTCCAACAAGTTGTAATCTAATTCTTTTGTCGTTAGTTGAAATAATTAATGATAACTCAACCAGTCTTATCGAGGATAGTAAAAACGTTAAGTAATATTTTTGACATTTATGTTATTTCTATTTTTAACCAGAGCAGACAGTGTGTTTATAGAGCAACCTTTTTGTTTTTTATTAAAACACGCTTTAAAATTATTTTTGCTTCAGACAGACATTTCGTAATTTTTGTCTTTCAAAATTTGATTTAAAACTAGAAACACAAATATATTTTTAACTGTTTCAAAAATTCCATTATTATCTTCATTATGTACACGTCATAACGCTCATAAGCTATCACAATTAAATGTCATCTAGTTTTAATCTGAGTTTGCTTCTTTGATATCTGGCTTTAATGTTGACTTATTCTCTGGCGGCAGTAAAGCTGTCACTTATGGAATTTCTGCCTTGTAAGTTTTATAACTTCGCAAACAATTTCTTGATAATGCTAAATTTGCATTAAGTGCTTATTCTGCCTTGACTAAACTAAATTCTAGGCATTACGATTTCAAAATTTAATAACTAACAGATTATACTTTTTTAACTTAAGTTATATACTACCCGCAAAAAAATTGTTGGTCCACATGCTTTCTCAGATAAAAGTTTGAAGTCTTTTATTTATTTTTTTTTATTTAAATGACAGATACATAGTCCCAAGTAAGTTTTATATTATTAACATTTAAGATACATAGAGCACATAAAAAAATTAATTCTTTCTCCTCTAAATATTATTCTACAAACAATTAGACTTGAAATAAAAAACAACTGCGTCAATATAATTGGCCTGTTCTGAAATTGAGTCATACATATTCCCTTTCTAGTTCCCGCAACCTCTTTTGGGGTTTGGGACGGGAGAACAACTTCACCCGATTCGACACAACGATTGCAAGTGGAAAAAACGTCACGTTAAAAAAAAAAAAACCTTGAAACACCGAGGCTGGGTCGAAAGTGTTCGAAAATTAAGATGTTTGTAATTTGCAAGAAAAAAGAATTGGCGCGAAAACACTTCGGTCAATCTATTAGAATAGAATAGAAGCAATCTTATTGCCTGATATGTTTCTACGATCTAGAACCCAGAGGAGTATAATGCTGTAATGTTTTCCCAGGGAGGCTAGTTCATCTCGGTTATATCTCACTATCTTGGAGGAGATGTTAACCAAGTCAATTGCTTTAAGGAACATTCTGGTTTAGACGCTCGAAAAAAGGTTTTTTTACGAATTTTTTTTGAAAAAAACTATTACAGATATTGATATAAGGTTTATTCAGCTCAATAAATACACTTTTGAGAAACATAAAAAATATCTATATTTATAGTTTTTTACACTTTTTATATACATAAACAACGGGTGAACGGAACTCCTCAAAAAGTTTTTATTTCGCTGGCGGCGTTGATAACTACTCATCTAAAACACAAAAACCAAAAATATTTAGGTTCAGTATATCACTGGCTCTAGCGCATTCTATGGAAATTAATATTTATTGATAAATAACAAAATGGCGGACATTTAAAGAAAAAACAAAAAAATGATGTTTTTTTCACTGTTTTTGGCCCAACAAAATAGTAAAAATCAAAATTTTGATTTGTAGAACGCACTGAAGCTATTAATGTGCAGTGTATGTGGTTAAAATTACATGAAGATCAGTTCAGTGGTTCCGTAGAAATCACTGCCGCCGACCGGAAAAACATAGTTCTTACAAAAACGCGTTTAAAGTTTTTTTTATGGAAAAAGTCTTACCTAAAGTCAATCAGCGATGCCGGCACCATACAAAATCCCTTCAACATTTTCAAAATTTTCAATTTCCTCCACACTTCTCCTATTCTTACTTCTGGACTCTTTTTTAAGACTGAGAGCTATGGCGGGCGATTAGCTAATCGCACACAATAAATAGAGGCAGGGAGAGTGGAGTAGACAAAATAGTTTTTAAAAAAAAAGTTGAACCGACTTCACAAAAAGCGCTAAAAAGCATAAAATAATTTTTTTAAAATTTTATATCTATTACGACATTTTGAAGTCGGTGCAAATCAAACAAACCAAACAACTACAACAAAAGTATTTAATCGTCATTTCTTATGATCCCGTAAACTGAAACGTTCAGGTAGTATTAGGTATTTCAATTGTGGTACTGTAGTTGTTTTATTTGTTTAATTTGCACCGACTTCAAAATGTCGTAATAGATATAAAATTAAAAAAAAATTATTTTATGCTTTTTAGCGCTTTTTGTGAAGTCGGTTCAACTTTTTTTTTAAAAACTATTTTATTTTTCACTTTTTAGTGTCTTCTTCTCTATACAACGAAGAAAGAACCATCCAAATCGGTCCACGCGTTAAAAGTTAGTTTTAACCCCCTACCTCACCCCCATTCCACTAAACTTTTTTTCTCATGGTATCAATCAAGGAATATACTCTAGCGAACATAAAAAGAATCATCGAAATCGGCCCACGCGTTACGAAGTTACTACCCCTCCCCCTCCCCCACCTCCACCATAGGACCAAATTATTCTCCTATTAGCAATGGGGGATTACACTCTATACAAGAGCAAAAGAACCGTACAAATCAATCCACGCGTTACAAAGTTAGGTTCCACCCCCTTCTCCCACCTCCACCCCAGCAACATTTGTTTTCTCGTAGTATCAACCAAGGATCATATTCTATCCAATAGAAGAAGAATTATCCAAATCGGTCCACGCGTTACGAAGTTAGACTACCCCTCCCCCCCACCCACACCTTTCACCATAGGACCAAATTATTCTCCTATTAGGAATGGGGGATCATACTCTATACAACAGAAAAAGAACCATCGAAATCGGACCACGCGTTACAAAGTTAGGATCCACCCCCACCCCCCACCCCCATCCCCCCAAAATTTTTTTCACCTGGTATCAACCACGGAACATACTCTACCCAACAGAAAAAGAATTATCCAAATCGGTTCACGCGTTTCAAAGTTAGACTACCCCTCCCCCCCTCCCCCCACCCTAGGCCAATTTTTTTTCTCCTTTTAGTAATGGGGGATCATACTCTGTACAACAAAAAAAGAACCATCCAAATCGGACCACGCGTTACAAAGTTAGGTTTGACCCCCACCCCCCACCCCCACCCTACCAAAAATTTTTTTGACATGGTACCAATCGGTGAACATACTCTACCCAACAAAAAAAGAATCATCAAAATCGGTCGACGCGTTACGAAGTTATGCCCGGTCAGACATAAAAAAAAAAAAAAAAAATAAAAAAAAAAAAAATACGCGTCGAACTTAGAACCTCTTTGTTTTTGGGAAGTCGGTTAAAAAGCCGTGGCGGCCGAGTGCGCTCAGGAAGTAGAAGTAGCAACGTAGAGGTCGCAAAATAATATAGTTAGACTGCTCCGATCGCTCTAAAATTTTAACACAATACTTTTACTTTTTTTCGATAAATGTAAAAAAAAAAATCGATTTTTTGATCCCTTAAGGGAGACTTCTACCTTGGAGCAGCATTTTTCAGGTGCTCATATTTTTATTTTTTGTGCGAAAACGAATAAATATAGACAACATCGGTTTTTTTTATAGTTATTTTATTTTTTATATAGTTATTTATGGTATGTAACAAAATTTCGGAGATCTGCGAAAAGAGATCTCCAAATTTCTGGGGCAAACGGCTAACATCTCTTCCTCCTTTCCGTTGACCAGAAACAAAAATTAAACGCATGTAATTAGTCAGAATTCCCTTGGCTATGGAATTACGTACTTCCATTTTTTTTGTTTACTGCATGAGCAAATGGCGGCGATTTGAAAAAAATCGATTTTTTCCGTTTTTTTTTCTTATAAAAACATTAATAAAAAATGAAAAATTTAAGTTATCAAAAAAATTCGATGGGTCAAATACTTGGTCAGTAAAGTGAGCTATTTTCGAAAACGTGTTTTCGAGAAAAACGAGTTTGAAGTTTTGTAACGTGTGTTCTCAGAAGGGACCATGCCGAATTTGAACACGTTTAAAGTACCAAATATAATCGAATTTTAAAAAAACTCCTTTTTCAGGGTGAGTTATACCTATATCACATGATGTATTTTTTTCCTATAGTTGTTTTAGAAGAAAACGATATCTATCTATTATTTTCATACTTTTTTAAGAAGGACATCAGTTACCACCCCTTATTACTACTACCTAGAATTTGGATGAAACCATTTGATTTCTTCGAAGCCCATTGACTATCTCTCTCTATCTACCGTAAATCATTATGGGTTGTGGGCCGGGAGAAGATCTTTAGCGGGGCTACAATATAAGATGGATTCCGAAACACCGGCATTACTCTGCAACCAAAACAACTTTCATCCATCCCCTTACCCTAATTCCCTTTCGGTCAAAGCCATGATAACACAGCCATGCTGGTCACATCGTAAAAAAACCAAAGGTAATTTAGCGTAATCTGTTGTCAGCAGAAAACAAGCATGTGTTCCCGCCCGTATGATTTAAACCTGATGGAAGGTCAACACGTTATGTACGATAGTAGTGCCGAATCTATTCTTTTCGTAATAAGTGAGATGAATAATGACACTCCCGATGCCATTAAATAATTTTGTGATAAGACACCCTTAGGATGGCGATGGGAAGAGAGTCACGTGTACAAATAATAATCGAAAATGACCGATATTATTGTCGCATCCATAGTTTTTGGTGTCGTTGAGATGAATAATGACATTTCCGAAGTCGTTTTATATTACGGAAATAAGACAAGGAAGGAACAGGAGAAAATTAAAAAAAAACTTTTAACTTAAAATGTTTTACTTAACATTAGGTGATCTAGAAATATATTTAGGGGTCACAAATGTGGGGCTTACCAATTTAGGTCGATTCATTAGCACAGTAAGTAAGTAATCAGGGGTATTCTACCTGGAGCGTCAACAAATTGAACCTTTTTCGTGAATTTTTTTTTAAGGAGCTGGGAAAAGTTATTGACAAACGTTTGTGTGAAACGTGTTTAGCAATGCTTTTATTTCACATTTATTTTTACAAAACCAAAAAAAAACCAACTGGCGGCCTCCGGCCCGTCGCAAGTGCGGACACCGACCACTTTGGTCCCGGATTCCACAGGCCGTGTTTCTTCAAACTGCAAAAACAAAACAGACACTTATGTAGTCTTTTTCCAAATTTCGAATTCTGTAAGAAATGATGGCACGTGGAAAAAAAATTGAATTCTTTGTCTTTTCTTATTCTTTTGCAGCTCGGAAAAAAATATGAAATATTTGAATTTTTCAATTATTCTAGAACAAGCTCCAAAAAATGGTATAACTTTTAATAAAAAGAAAAAACAAAAATCAATTTGAAGCAATCTGGTACGCAAGTTTAAAATACGTTAAAAGTTTTACAACGCTTGCCTTAGGGTATTAAAACCAACCGTGCGCGCTCGACTTTCGAGCAGCATATCTGGAAAACGGATGTAAATTTTCGAAAATCCTTTTAAGGGAGCATTTTCAAGGATATGTCGAAGAGATTAAGCAAAAACACAACCGCCCAGGTAGTCCACCCCCTTAAATAAAACAGTGGGCTTCCTAGCCCTCATATCTTACTTTTTGAATTCAAGTGCAAATCAGAATTTAATTATCACTTACTTTGAATACATCGTGAGGAAATCTGCACACCTAAGACCCCCTCCGATTTTATTTACATAAGTCTAATCAAAGTCCCAGATTACTTACTTATTCCGGTGATGCATCGACCTAAAGTGGTAAGTCCCACATTTGTGACGCATAATTTTTTCTAGCTTTTATTACATTATCGAATGTTAAATAAAACCGTTTAACTTAAAAGTGCTTTTTACCTATTTTTTATTTTACTTTTAATTTGGCACCAACTTAATGTTGGTTATGTAAAAAAATATAAAAAATAAACAGATTCAAGCTCCTTGAAATCTTGTAATTAAAGATTAATATCGGCTGGAACATTTGATGCAGTGGCCATTTTTTTATGGGAATGGGTATTTCGGCCCTAGAATCGGAAAAGAATATTAAATGTTGCGAAATGTACAATTGTGTTGAAGGCAATTTAATATATTAAGCAATGAAGTGGACAGAACCGGCCAATTTCAAGAGATTTTAATCTGATAACACAACTTAATATCAATACTCAAACCCTATAAATTATTTTTTGAGTTTATTTGCAATCTTATTGCTTTTGCATTTTTATCTTAGATGACACCGTGATGTAGAACTTGTAGCATTAAGGGAACTTTAAAGAACATTAAATGTTACACAATTAATTGCATTCACAACAGGCAGATTAAAATAGCATATCCTCAATTTAGTTTTAATAATAATATTTTGAGAAGATTAATGCCATTAATATCTCAAAATGAATTCTAGATTGTTACAGTAGAGACACTTAGTAAGTGCTCTGCTTCCTGTCGCTAGGGTAAGGTGCTGTTTAATTAGATTTAGGTGTTGTGCAATTATACATTGCCCGGCCCCTCTGTTGGGAGTTTTTTTTTACTTTATATACAATGAAAGTTATTAATTATGATTTCATGCCATTTATATTTAGATATGTTTCGAAACAATTTTATAACGTCAAATTAGCACTACCACTTAACAATTTTGTTCACTTGACTATTTAATTAATTGTTGCTTTTTTGTCGGTTATTTATCGTGAAGAAAAACAAATTTGCCGTGCCCCAATTGTTAAATATAGCCCCTGATATATGCTAAATTGACAGAGCACTATCGCCTATAAAATCCAGTTTAAATGAATATTATTATTGCCCCAATTTAAAAAAATATATAACACTGTCAAGTTAGCACTTCTAATTATTGAAAATGACTTGAAGTTGTCGTGAAGAAAAAATGATTATCGCGCCCCAATTTTTAAAGATTATCCTATGCTAACTTCAAGATCAAGTTGGCACTCTTTAATCCCTTATGCATTGATCTTCAATCTCTCTGCCATGTATTTTGAATCTTACCTGTCCTCCACGTGTTCGGTGGTCTGATGTTTGATGATATTTAAAAAAAACCAAAAAATTAATTAGGTTATACAATTTAAATCAAAAAAATCTGTGAAAAATAGTGGTCCAATGAAAGAATCGCTGCTTCGAGACTTGTTGTTCGGAAAAACACCGAAATATGGTTTCAATCAATATAACTGTAGTTTTCGTTATGTAAAGGGGTTTTAAAAAAAAATACAAAATGGCGAGTGCTCAAAAAAAATCCTTTTTGCATGACTATTACTTCTACGTGAAATAAATACTAATTAAAAAAAAACAAAAATCCCTACGTGCAACGATTGGCACTATGGTTAAAAAACAATCGTTTTTAACAATTTTTAAATTGAACAATTGTAGAGTTATGAATGCGGACAGATTAAGAAAATCTCTTTCGAGAAAAACGCGATTGAAAGTTAAAGGACAGGTATAGAAGTTATGCGCAAAATTTAGCCTGTAAATCGAAGTAAGCGTTGTATGAAATATTAAAATTTTGATATTTAAAAAACTATTCCGGCCCTGTAAGACGGACCTTCCTTCGTCATTGGTCGTATGTTCCTATATGAGCAGGCAGAGATAATCGCGCCACCTGTGCCCAGATAATCGACTATAACTTCGTGACTTTCAGAAAATTCAAAAACAAAAAAATTGAATTTTTTGAGCAACTCACAGTGGTGCCCCTTAAAGATCCACAGTTTCATACGGGAAATATTATTGCGCCATATGTCAGTAAGGGCTTTAAATTTTGCGAGCCTGTATAGTTAGTATTGATCTCAATCCCTTCTCTGTAACCTTATGTACTCAGAGCTCCGGACGTATGGGCTACACGACTTTGTCTGTTTAGTGTTTAAAAGGTTTCCATCTAATAGGAGACGGAGTTGGATCAATACGTTGAGAGGCAAGATCAACATGCCATGGGCCCCGGGTTCGAGACCAGATGACCCCGTGAGCTTTTATTAAGAAATTAAAATAATCCACTCCGGCTCTGGGCTGTTGTCTAGCTCGCAGCAATGCAAAAACAAGACTCAAAGTTTCCTCACTTCCCTTACCCTAATTCCCTTCCGACCAAAACCATGGTAACGCATCAAAGGGTTGTCCCCTAGGATTTGGCCACATCGAATATAAAAAAAAAATTCTAATCCATTGCGATGCGGCGTTATCGAGGGCGCTGCACAAAACGTCAATAATAACAATCACGAATAGCAAAAGTTATAGTATGCATCCTTGTCTCACTCCTTTCATTTAGAGCAAGAGCATTGTACAAAGTTGCCCGTAATAGAGCTACCATTGCAATCAGGCAGGCTAAACATCAATATTATGCCTCTAAAATCCATGCTAACCTCGACCAAAAACAACTGGGGCGGAACCTACATTTGATCGGAGTTTATGGAAAGGATAAAACTGAATGCAATTTTGAACCAGACGAGCTTGACACTTCTTTTACTTCTGCCAATTTTACCGGTTCCAATATACGTCAAATTGATTTTCTGCACAGTCCTGAGATTACTTCAAGTAGTTCTAATCACAATTTTTCTTTTCGTTGGTTGGTTGGATGTTACTGAGCATCTATTGTATTGTAACTTAATAAGTTCTAAAGCAACCGGACCAGAACACTTATCACCACACAAAAATAATACTACCTATTATTAGTATGTGTATTCTTAACATAATAAATTTTTGTTTTACATTATTCTCGTTTTTCACTAACTGGAACAAAGCTACTATTCTTCCAATACCAAAGAAAACTTCGCCAAATCTCCGGCGAATTTTCGCTCAATCTTACTTTGATTTTTATCTAAAGTGTTTGAAAAATTAATGTAACAGCAAATATTTGAACATGTGAATAAATATAACCTTTCATCCCTATGACACTCAGGTTTTCGAGCATTTTGTAGTTGTGAAACTGCTGCTTTAAAAATAACATCTGATATTAGAAGCGAAATGGATTGTGAGGAATTTACTTCCCTAGTCCTCTTATCTTTCTCAAATGCTTTTGATAGTGTTAACCATGGAATTCTTATACAGAACCTCTGTTCCTCTTTTAACTTCAGTAGTTCAGCAGAATCCATGTTGGATAGCTTTCTGAGCGGCGGTGGCCAGTAAGTCTGGGTCGGCAATGCTTATTCTACAACATTGCCTCTACAGTGTGGAGTCTCCCAAGGCTCGATATTGGGTCCACTATTATACAGCTTATACATAAATAGTTTGCCGAAAGTAGTCCACGGTGTGGAAATACATCTCTCTGCTGCCGATGTACAGGTATCTAAGTCGGCCAATTGGTGTTCTAGCGCGTATTAACTGCAGATCTTGATAGATTATCCACCTAGTCTATAGACAATGATCTACAACTTAATATTGTAAAATAACTGGCTATAAGCTTTATAATAGCGCTTTTGATATGTCTGACCACCCACAAGTGGTTCTGAACCATTCTCCGCTACCCATGCTGAATGAAATGCTGTGATTATGTAAAGGCGAAAGTGGGTAAGATCTAGGCTGGGCTATGCATACATTGGTTCTCGGCCGATATTTTACGTTGGGATACTCGTCTAATTCTGGTAAAGACGTTGATTCTGCTTCATCTCTCTTTTGGAAGTGTTGTTTTCCCTAGCCTGGATAGTACATGTGCACGTAAAATGTATTTGTTGATTGGATTGTGTAGATTGCGTATCCCCATTTCGGTTTCGATTAATAGATTGTTCTTTGGAGTCGTTTTTAAAGCGTTCGGCATATTGCAGATAAAGAAGCTGAAATATCTCAGCTAACTTTTCCAGTCTGCAACAACTCAACAAAACAGAAACCTTGTAATGCTGCATTGATCTGCTTATATCCACTCGCCATCAAGCTGTAAAACGCCTTGAAATCGATGAATATAATATTTGATGAAGATCTTCATTCCGCGGATTGATCGTAGATATTTTTCAGGGTGTTAGCGTAAGCACTGCTACTTATAAAAACTAGTTTTAATAAACGTTTAAATTGCCAATCAATGCGTAAAGAAATTATTGCATAGCATTTTTTAATAACAACCGCAGGTAATGCTTTCTTGACGCAAAAAAATTGTACCTACAAAAACCAGTTTAATTAGTCCAACGTTAGACAACATAGTTACCGTTCATTTAAATTGGTTTTAATATATAATAGTACTAACTTCACCATTGGGTTAGCATTACCAGGATTATTTTTAAAATTCTCATTGTCATAACTAATTATAAAGTCAATTGAGCAAAATTGTAAACTGCTAGTGCTAAATTGACGGACATATTTCTTTGATTATGATGAAGTAATAATTGTCGTCGGAGGTAACCAATTTTATATTCCTTTTCTTAATGATCAAAAAAAAAAAATCTTCAATCTTCTTATTAAAATTATAAATTAATTTATTATTTTCCTTACTATTTGTCACTTTTAGTAGTATATGAAAGTAAAAAACTTGGTAATATAAATTTGCCACGCGACAGTAGTAAGGCATTACAAGGCGCTACCGTAATTGTTCGAGTAAAGTCCAATAATAACAATGTCAACCCACTAGAAACCAGATGCATGTGAATTAGATTTAATCATTTTTCAAATGCGCTCACGCATTTGTAAACAAAAATAAACTTTGCAAGGGTCTATGCTCTGCCTTGAACTGTTGGGTGGTGAAATGCTTTGCATTCAGCATAGCTTTTATTAGCTTCAACATAAATCTATGACCTTGTTTTACGCTCGATGTCGATTCACTATTTTGAGGTACTCAACGATATTGCCTGGCGAGCCAAATAACTACTAATGTAATCACATTTGATAGAAATATTTGATTAGCATTTTTCTTTAATATATTTTAAAATGTACTATTGTTAAGTAACGGATCTGATTTTGTAACTTAATTCATGTAATAATTTTTACATTGCGTCGTCATTGTGTAAAAAGTAGGGCTCTAATCCACCCAGGTAGCATCGTTGCTGTGGGTGTGTTATTTTGTTTCTTAAGAAAAAATTATGTAATTGTTGGATGTAAAACTTCAGGTGGGCCCAACATATGATATTGTATTTGAGCATTTTCTTGCCCGAAAAAATATTGATATAGAGAAGCTGCGAATCAGATTGAAAGCGTTCTGCTTGTATTAATGCATAATTAATTTATTATTAATTCTATAAAGTTAAACCATCTAGTAACTCCGCAGAAACAGGAATAAAAGATTTAAAGGGCAGTGTATTTGCTAAGTAAGATTTATTTCTCAATAATAAATTGTATTTACGATATTGTGCTATTGCCAAAGCTCAGGAAATGTCCTATGATACTAAAGCACAGCCTTGGCAAGAAAGACATTAATGGTGAGGGAAATGGGATAAGAATTTGAGTGACATATAGCTATGGACCGATCGTATGCTATTTCATTTTGAGACAACTTTAGTTACCAGTAGTGGGAAACCTTTTTTGCTTGCATTTTTCTTTCGAGTATTCTGCTAACACCGTCAAGAGAAAAAAACATTATTATATAGAGATTTAATTGCCTTCCCTGAAATTATTTTTTGTGATATACTTTTTCTTAAAATAAAATTTAGAAATAAATGGTTATTTTCCTCTGGAATGTGCTTAACTAGAATGAGAGCGGAGATATTTTCCTGTATATCCGTCTATTTCTATTACATGTGCTTTCTTGTTTTGTATGTGACACCAACATAAGAACGAAATTTTATTTGCTGGCGGCAATTTAAAATCGAAATCGAGAATTTAATCGAAAATATTTTAGATCGGCGGGCACTCCTATATCTCAAATAATGAATATAATAAATATTGTAGTGCCTTGCACGAAGTATAACATAGTGATTATAATTAAATAAAGGATAATTCGCACTGTGAAACAGAATATTCCCAGAGTCTTCATGTTGCTCGGTCCGCAATAGCTCAACGAACTGTGTACGAATTTACCTTTTGGGGTTCAATGCAATGTGCTTATAGGGAAAAGGATGAACATACAAAAGTGTTTCACTTTGCTGTATGTAATTTTGACAGCTCTATCGGTCCATAGTTATAAGTCATTGGATGACGGGAAAACAGAAGATGGTAAACTGTTCCATATTCGTGTTGTTCTGCTTAAGAGAAGATTCCAGAAATGTGACGGTACGTCCAAATTTTACCTGGATAGTATAGAGATGGGAGCGAGTTGAAGCTCTTGTAGCGCGCGTTGTTATGTGTCTACAGGGAATCGGGCTAGTAATTTCGTTAGAACAATGGCCATGGAAATATCGATAGAAGAGTGAAAGACAACTGATATTCCGTCGGTGCTCCAGGGAGTCCATGCTCTTTACGTTAGACCTTGTCTAACGTGGACAATGCGGTGCCCAAATATGAGGATTATATTCAAGTCTATAGGCTTGATGTGGGAGTTGTGAATCAGCACTAAGTCAGACGGAGTAAAATATTTCTTACATCTCTGTAGAAAACCTAAGCATTTAATCGCATTTTTACCGAATGCAAATATATGATCAGTCCAGCTAAGATTGCTGGATATCTCAATACCCAAGATGTTTATAGAGGGCGAATTGGGTATATTTATTTCGTCGACTGAAATAGGTTTAGTGTGGACTGGGCGTTTTTAAGGAACATTAAACAGCATTGAGTTTTGGATCCATTAAACATAACACGATTTGCTCTGCCCCAAGCGAAGATCATAGAAATGTCGTTGTTTAATAATGCCAACATAAGTTCTTGGTTGATTTCTGTAGTATTGCCACGTGTATTTATTACAGAATCAAACAAGTATGCGAAATCAAGGGTCCTGTTGTCGACGAAACTACGAATAGGATTGTGAGTAAGAGATAAGGTCAATAATAAAAAGAAGAAATAAGATAGACACATCGACATTTATTTCGTAGAGATCAGATGTAACTCCTTCTATTATTACACGGATTGAACAGCCTGACTAAAAAAACTCTCTATCCACTAAAAGATTTGAGGGTGCAGACCAAATGCTTAAAGTTTGGCTAAAAGGGCAGCATGCCAGACTCTATTAAAAGCCTTTGAAATGTCAAGAGCTGCGATTTCCGACTCTCCAAAATTAAGGAGACAATGATTCCAACTCTCCGTCAGAGCCGTTCGTAAGTCTTCGGTTGAGCGGCCAGCGAGGAAAGCGTACTGGCGAATCTTTAGATAAAATCGAAGTAATTGTAATTGTTAGAGTAGTCGCATGCCTCTTCTTTTCGAGGTATCGGCTGAACATGACCAAGTTTTCGTGCACATGGAAACACTCCTATTGAGTATGTTGAGGTTGCGCAGAGGTTTAGCCAAACCAGAGGCGCAGCATTTCAAAACCAGGGGCGAGAAATCATCAGGTCCAGCAGCTTTGAACACGTCGATTTTCGAAAGTATTCGGTCTTCTGTCGACCTCAATAACATTTTGTATCTTCGGTATCAGCCTACAGAAGTTCCCTGCACTATTAGCACGTTTAACTTTAACTTCAGAGCCATCACCTTCTGTTATTACCACGGGCTCGTTTCTTTTTAGCTGGGAGAAACGTGAAGTGAATATCCGAATATCATTCCAAGGCTATCGAAGAACAGGAAATGCTACACTTCGAAAGCATTTTTCAGTAGTATTCACAGGCGTCACCTAGATTGAGATATTTTTATGAATAACGTATTACTAGGCTGATGTACTGGCAGTCTATACTTTTATGTTAAGTTTATCAGGGTAGGAATTCTCGTAAAACAGATTGCTTTCAGACAACCAGGTCGCCTTGTAAGAACACAAAAATTCATAAATCTTCAATCAGGTCGCCTTGTAAGTACACAAAAATTCATAAATGCTCAATTTATTGAAACGGTTAGAGAATTACTTATGCCAATGACGCATCACAAGCTCGTTCCTTTAACAAATCGAACACAAAAATTTCTTCACTTTAAAAAAAACCGCACCTTGAATGAAAATTGTAAACAAGTAAGTGTTTATCGTGACCACATGGTCAGAGAATTTATAGGCTCTCTCTCTCTCTCTGGTTCCCGTAGATACCGACATTACTCTGCAACCCCCATCACCTTTTTATCGTAATCTGTTATTATCAGAAAATAACCATGGGTCGCCGCCGGTGGAATTCGAATCTGGGACCTCCGAAACAGAATGTCAACACATCATTTACTCCACTGGCGACGCCGGTTCACTTCAAGTAAATTTTAAGTTGGCATTAATAATATCCAGAATTACTCGGCCCATCTTATGATTAACAACGAGAATACGTGAAAAAAATCCAAAAACAAAACTGTTCAAAACTCGAACAGAATAAGAAATATTACAATTTCTAAACACGACCAATGTTTTTGACAAAGACACGCTAAATTCCGTTGGCTCTTCCTCAAGGGCAGCATCAAAGGATTAGCCTTTCTTTAGCTTCGCAGCAAGGTATACGCGAAACGCTTTCCATCTTTTCTTTATTTCGAAAGTTTCTGTAGAAGTATTTGGTGGGAAAATACAAACTTCACAGCCAGCTTTTAACATCACAGGAACACATTGGGGTAGTCTGGCAGTCGAAGTGGATTGTCTATGTTCAGGCAATCTGAGAACACCACTGCACCCACTCCCCTATCCACTTCGGCGACACCAACACTTCCTATTTATTTCCTTTTTACCTTGAATTCTTATTAGGGAAAGTCTTCCCAAAACTAGTCTGAGCTTCCGAGGATCTCGGAGTTAAAGTTACAAAGCTTCTTTAAAGTATTCTAACGCACACTACTCAGTCTAGTCTTACAATGACATCTTAGATCGTTCGTTTGTGTTTCTGTCACTTAAGAAAAATTTTAAAAATCGATATGGTATAGAAGAAAATATTAGACCGATAATTCTTTGCAGACATTATGTTTATATTTCAGTTTGCAACATGTGGCGCAGATTTAACAGACTTTTCCTTTATACATATAATGCTGAAAGTATCCTACTCTTTGAGGCAGACTACGCTCGTGCAAGTACATACATAAACATCGAATGGTCCCTCCAGCGTTTTTAAGAGAAACGCAGAATTTAATCCAGTTCGTTTTTACTGGATGTTAAATCCAGAAATGGTCTTTCCAATACTCTTCAGTCCTCCACTTTTCTTTACAGATTATTTCGTGCGCCATTTTTAATGCGTACTTGACGTAGGATACAAAAATTATTCTTCACGATAATAAGCAGCGTCAAAAATATTGGATCGATTGCAATAAACTTCGAACATCACAAATTGAAGGTGAGTTTCACCCATTGAAGATTTTGTTAATATTTTGTGAAAAAACGAGGAATAATCCACTTAGAGTTATTGAAACTTAACTAGACCAATAGACTATTAATGTCGATGCTTGCAGTTGAAAAACTTCCGAAAAATACCACCAGGTCTCGGCAATTATCGACTTTGACTCAGAAAAAATTATTTGTTCACAGTATTTATTGGATACGTTGTCGATGGTGAAGAATGACTTGTAGGCTTTCCACACGAGGCTGCCAGGTTCAGATGCTGCCGGCGACGCACATTGGGATAGATCCCGAATCTAGGTGAACAAGAGAACGAAAATCAAAGCTGCCAAATTCCCCTAAAGTTAGCTCGTGCGCGTTTCTAGAAACCTGTCGAAGTATTTTAAGCCTCCAGTACTCCACGAAAACCATCTGTTGTCATGATAACCTCTCCAAACATCGCGGCCCAAGCAGACGCAGTTTTAAGAACAAGGCGCAGTCTTCGAAGAGAACGTGGATAAAAACATTGTCGCCGCTTGTATTTAGATTTTTTTTGTTTCTTCAGTGAAGTTTATAGTTTTATTTGAAAATTATATTGATTTTCATTTACTGATCGAATTCGATTTCTGCGTAAGCGTTCTACCTTACGACGCCGTCTTTGATACTGTTTTTCGAGGATGAGTCGTAAGGACACCAATAATGTTATTCTTATACTTTGAAAATGATTTTTTTGTTTTTTTTATTGCGTTTGGTTTGACCTTTGTTCGACCTTGAAGTACCCCATTACGGAAAGTTCATATCAAAACGGTTGGCACGATTGAGCTCATGAAAGACATCTAAAACAAAAATTCGAAAAATATTTGGTTTTTTTATCCCCTTGGCTATCGTTCGGCGAACGGAATTGTCAAAATTTAAAAATTTCGCGAAATAGTCAACATTAAAAAAAAATATTACCTTTTTACACGTTTTTCGGGTCAAAAACAGCTGTAAAATTTGTTAAAATAATAAATTTTCAAAAAGCCTTCATCAGACAGCCGATAGTGAAATGTCTTTCAGAGATTTTGATAAAAAATTTGAGTTCATCGATCAATTATTTTTCGAGATATACATTATGTCAACCAGTTGCAAAAACGCAACTTTTTTGAAATCGCATTTAAAGATGTTCATGCATGAAAAACGGCATGAAATAAAAAAGTTTTTAAAAAAAATTGAACCGACTTCACAAAAAGCACTAAAAAGCATAAAATAATTTTTAATTTTATATCTATTACGATATTTTGAAGTCGGTGCAAATTAAAGAAACAAACCAAACTACAGCAAAAGTATTTAATCGTCCTTTTTTATGATCCCTTGATCTGAAACGTTTAGTAAATTTATATAGTATCTTCGATTATGGTTGGGTAGTTGTTTTGTTTCTTTAATTTGCACCTACTTCAAAATGCCGTAATAGATATAAAATTAAAAATTATTTTATGCTTTTTAGTGCTTTTTGTGAAGTCGGTTCAATTTTTTTTAAAAACTATTTTATTTTTCACTTTTTAGTGTCTTCTACTCTGTACAACAAAAAAAGAACCATCCAAATTGGTCCACTCGTTAAAAAGTTAGGTTCAACCCCCTACCCAGCCCCCCCATCCCACCAAATTTTTTTCTCGCGGTATCAATCGGGGCACATACTCTACCCAACAGACAAAGAATCATCGAAATTGATCCAAGCGTTACGAAATTAGACTACACCTCTCCCTCCCCTTCCCCCTCCCCCACCATAGAACCAAATTATCCTCCTATAAGCGATGGGGGATCATATTCTATATAACAGTAAAGGAACCATTCAAATCGGGCCACGCGTTACGAAGCTAGACTACCCCCCCCCCCCCCCCCCAACCCCGGCCAAATTTTTTTTCTCCTATTAGCATCCCCCATCCTCTGTACAACAAAAAAAAAGAACCATCCAAATTGGTTCACGCGTTACAAATACCCCCCACCCCACCAAACATT
>CAXIWC010000083.1:0-20238 GCA_964036015.1 Leptarthrus brevirostris | reverse complement strand
GGATAATTATTAATTTTTGATAAAATACCTTCGCCGCCCCTCTCGATATTCCGACCATAATTGATTGGATAGGAGTAATGGGGGCGTGCCAATGGGGTGTTAAGCATCTTGAAGTGCGATTTTTTCATCTTAAAATGATGCTATGCGGTACTTGAGATTTCTTGGCTTACCGTTAACGGGGGAAGATGAAGTTTGGTACAAAATTAGTATACTATATTGGCCATCTTTCTGTTTTATTACTTTTGGTCCAGGACTTAAGATGCTGGAGTAGGTGTATTTACCGCACTTGCGTAAATAATTTTGTAAAATGTTAAGAAAATGGTACATTTATTGATGCTGTGCTTTTCCTAATAATAGGAGGATAATTATTAATTTTTGATAAAATACCTTCGCCGCCCCTCTCGATATTCCGACCATAATTGATTGGATAGGAGTAATGGGGGCGTGCCAATGGGGTGTTAAGCATCTTGAAGTGCGATTTTTTCATCTTAAAATGATGCTATGCGGTACTTGAGATTTCTTGGCTTACCGTTAACGGGGGAAGATGAAGTTTGGTACAAAATTAGTATACTATATTGGCCATCTTTCTGTTTTATTACTTTTGGTCCAGGACTTAAGAGTGCTGGAGTAGGTGTATTTACCGCACTTGCGTAAATAATTTTGTAAAATGTTAAGAAAATGGTACATTTATTGATGCTGTGCTTTTCCTAATAATAGGAGGATAATTATTAATTTTTGATAAAATACCTTCGCCGCCCCTCTCGATATTCCGACCATAATTGATTGGATAGGAGTAATGGGGGCGTGCCAATGGGGTGTTCAGCATCTTGAAGTGCGATTTTTTCATCTTAAAATGATGCTATGCGGTACTTGAGATTTCTTGGCTTACCGTTAACGGGGGAAGATGAAGTTTGGTACAAAATTAGTATACTATATTGGCCATCTTTCTGTTTTATTACTTTTGGTCCAGGACTTAAGATGCTGGAGTAGGTGTATTTACCGCACTTGCGTAAATAATTTTGTAAAATGTTAAGAAAATGGTACATTTATTGATGCTGTGCTTTTCCTAATAATAGGAGGATAATTATTAATTTTTGATAAAATACCTTCGCCGCCCCTCTCGATATTCCGACCATAATTGATTGGATAGGAGTAATGGGGGCGTGCCAATGGGGTGTTCAGCATCTTGAAGTGCGATTTTTTCATCTTAAAATGATGCTATGCGGTACTTGAGATTTCTTGGCTTACCGTTAACGGGGGAAGATGAAGTTTGGTACAAAATTAGTATACTATATTGGCCATCTTTCTGTTTTATTACTTTTGGTCCAGGACTTAAGATGCTGGAGTAGGTGTATTTACCGCACTTGCGTAAATAATTTTGTAAAATGTTAAGAAAATGGTACATTTATTGATGCTGTGCTTTTCCTAATAATAGGAGGATAATTATTAATTTTTGATAAAATACCTTCGCCGCCCCTCTCGATATTCCGACCATAATTGATTGGATAGGAGTAATGGGGGCGTGCCAATGGGGTGTTCAGCATCTTGAAGTGCGATTTTTTCATCTTAAAATGATGCTATGCGGTACTTGAGATTTCTTGGCTTACCGTTAACGGGGGAAGATGAAGTTTGGTACAAAATTAGTATACTATATTGGCCATCTTTCTGTTTTATTACTTTTGGTCCAGGACTTAAGATGCTGGAGTAGGTGTATTTACCGCACTTGCGTAAATAATTTTGTAAAATGTTAAGAAAATGGTACATTTATTGATGCTGTGCTTTTCCTAATAATAGGAGGATAATTATTAATTTTTGATAAAATACCTTCGCCGCCCCTCTCGATATTCCGACCATAATTGATTGGATAGGAGTAATGGGGGCGTGCCAATGGGGTGTTAAGCATCTTGAAGTGCGATTTTTTCATCTTAAAATGATGCTATGCGGTACTTGAGATTTCTTGGCTTACCGTTAACGGGGGAAGATGAAGTTTGGTACAAAATTAGTATACTATATTGGCCATCTTTCTGTTTTATTACTTTTGGTCCAGGACTTAAGAGTGCTGGAGTAGGTGTATTTACCGCACTTGCGTAAATAATTTTGTAAAATGTTAAGAAAATGGTACATTTATTGATGCTGTGCTTTTCCTAATAATAGGAGGATAATTATTAATTTTTGATAAAATACCTTCGCCGCCCCTCTCGATATTCCGACCATAATTGATTGGATAGGAGTAATGGGGGCGTGCCAATGGGGTGTTCAGCATCTTGAAGTGCGATTTTTTCATCTTAAAATGATGCTATGCGGTACTTGAGATTTCTTGGCTTACCGTTAACGGGGGAAGATGAAGTTTGGTACAAAATTAGTATACTATATTGGCCATCTTTCTGTTTTATTACTTTTGGTCCAGGACTTAAGATGCTGGAGTAGGTGTATTTACCGCACTTGCGTAAATAATTTTGTAAAATGTTAAGAAAATGGTACATTTATTGATGCTGTGCTTTTCCTAATAATAGGAGGATAATTATTAATTTTTGATAAAATACCTTCGCCGCCCCTCTCGATATTCCGACCATAATTGATTGGATAGGAGTAATGGGGGCGTGCCAATGGGGTGTTCAGCATCTTGAAGTGCGATTTTTTCATCTTAAAATGATGCTATGCGGTACTTGAGATTTCTTGGCTTACCGTTAACGGGGGAAGATGAAGTTTGGTACAAAATTAGTATACTATATTGGCCATCTTTCTGTTTTATTACTTTTGGTCCAGGACTTAAGATGCTGGAGTAGGTGTATTTACCGCACTTGCGTAAATAATTTTGTAAAATGTTAAGAAAATGGTACATTTATTGATGCTGTGCTTTTCCTAATAATAGGAGGATAATTATTAATTTTTGATAAAATACCTTCGCCGCCCCTCTCGATATTCCGACCATAATTGATTGGATAGGAGTAATGGGGGCGTGCCAATGGGGTGTTAAGCATCTTGAAGTGCGATTTTTTCATCTTAAAATGATGCTATGCGGTACTTGAGATTTCTTGGCTTACCGTTAACGGGGGAAGATGAAGTTTGGTACAAAATTAGTATACTATATTGGCCATCTTTCTGTTTTATTACTTTTGGTCCAGGACTTAAGATGCTGGAGTAGGTGTATTTACCGCACTTGCGTAAATAATTTTGTAAAATGTTAAGAAAATGGTACATTTATTGATGCTGTGCTTTTCCTAATAATAGGAGGATAATTATTAATTTTTGATAAAATACCTTCGCCGCCCCTCTCGATATTCCGACCATAATTGATTGGATAGGAGTAATGGGGGCGTGCCAATGGGGTGTTCAGCATCTTGAAGTGCGATTTTTTCATCTTAAAATGATGCTATGCGGTACTTGAGATTTCTTGGCTTACCGTTAACGGGGGAAGATGAAGTTTGGTACAAAATTAGTATACTATATTGGCCATCTTTCTGTTTTATTACTTTTGGTCCAGGACTTAAGATGCTGGAGTAGGTGTATTTACCGCACTTGCGTAAATAATTTTGTAAAATGTTAAGAAAATGGTACATTTATTGATGCTGTGCTTTTCCTAATAATAGGAGGATAATTATTAATTTTTGATAAAATACCTTCGCCGCCCCTCTCGATATTCCGACCATAATTGATTGGATAGGAGTAATGGGGGCGTGCCAATGGGGTGTTCAGCATCTTGAAGTGCGATTTTTTCATCTTAAAATGATGCTATGCGGTACTTGAGATTTCTTGGCTTACCGTTAACGGGGGAAGATGAAGTTTGGTACAAAATTAGTATACTATATTGGCCATCTTTCTGTTTTATTACTTTTGGTCCAGGACTTAAGATGCTGGAGTAGGTGTATTTACCGCACTTGCGTAAATAATTTTGTAAAATGTTAAGAAAATGGTACATTTATTGATGCTGTGCTTTTCCTAATAATAGGAGGATAATTATTAATTTTTGATAAAATACCTTCGCCGCCCCTCTCGATATTCCGACCATAATTGATTGGATAGGAGTAATGGGGGCGTGCCAATGGGGTGTTCAGCATCTTGAAGTGCGATTTTTTCATCTTAAAATGATGCTATGCGGTACTTGAGATTTCTTGGCTTACCGTTAACGGGGGAAGATGAAGTTTGGTACAAAATTAGTATACTATATTGGCCATCTTTCTGTTTTATTACTTTTGGTCCAGGACTTAAGATGCTGGAGTAGGTGTATTTACCGCACTTGCGTAAATAATTTTGTAAAATGTTAAGAAAATGGTACATTTATTGATGCTGTGCTTTTCCTAATAATAGGAGGATAATTATTAATTTTTGATAAAATACCTTCGCCGCCCCTCTCGATATTCCGACCATAATTGATTGGATAGGAGTAATGGGGGCGTGCCAATGGGGTGTTCAGCATCTTGAAGTGCGATTTTTTCATCTTAAAATGATGCTATGCGGTACTTGAGATTTCTTGGCTTACCGTTAACGGGGGAAGATGAAGTTTGGTACAAAATTAGTATACTATATTGGCCATCTTTCTGTTTTATTACTTTTGGTCCAGGACTTAAGATGCTGGAGTAGGTGTATTTACCGCACTTGCGTAAATAATTTTGTAAAATGTTAAGAAAATGGTACATTTATTGATGCTGTGCTTTTCCTAATAATAGGAGGATAATTATTAATTTTTGATAAAATACCTTCGCCGCCCCTCTCGATATTCCGACCATAATTGATTGGATAGGAGTAATGGGGGCGTGCCAATGGGGTGTTCAGCATCTTGAAGTGCGATTTTTTCATCTTAAAATGATGCTATGCGGTACTTGAGATTTCTTGGCTTACCGTTAACGGGGGAAGATGAAGTTTGGTACAAAATTAGTATACTATATTGGCCATCTTTCTGTTTTATTACTTTTGGTCCAGGACTTAAGATGCTGGAGTAGGTGTATTTACCGCACTTGCGTAAATAATTTTGTAAAATGTTAAGAAAATGGTACATTTATTGATGCTGTGCTTTTCCTAATAATAGGAGGATAATTATTAATTTTTGATAAAATACCTTCGCCGCCCCTCTCGATATTCCGACCATAATTGATTGGATAGGAGTAATGGGGGCGTGCCAATGGGGTGTTCAGCATCTTGAAGTGCGATTTTTTCATCTTAAAATGATGCTATGCGGTACTTGAGATTTCTTGGCTTACCGTTAACGGGGGAAGATGAAGTTTGGTACAAAATTAGTATACTATATTGGCCATCTTTCTGTTTTATTACTTTTGGTCCAGGACTTAAGATGCTGGAGTAGGTGTATTTACCGCACTTGCGTAAATAATTTTGTAAAATGTTAAGAAAATGGTACATTTATTGATGCTGTGCTTTTCCTAATAATAGGAGGATAATTATTAATTTTTGATAAAATACCTTCGCCGCCCCTCTCGATATTCCGACCATAATTGATTGGATAGGAGTAATGGGGGCGTGCCAATGGGGTGTTCAGCATCTTGAAGTGCGATTTTTTCATCTTAAAATGATGCTATGCGGTACTTGAGATTTCTTGGCTTACCGTTAACGGGGGAAGATGAAGTTTGGTACAAAATTAGTATACTATATTGGCCATCTTTCTGTTTTATTACTTTTGGTCCAGGACTTAAGATGCTGGAGTAGGTGTATTTACCGCACTTGCGTAAATAATTTTGTAAAATGTTAAGAAAATGGTACATTTATTGATGCTGTGCTTTTCCTAATAATAGGAGGATAATTATTAATTTTTGATAAAATACCTTCGCCGCCCCTCTCGATATTCCGACCATAATTGATTGGATAGGAGTAATGGGGGCGTGCCAATGGGGTGTTCAGCATCTTGAAGTGCGATTTTTTCATCTTAAAATGATGCTATGCGGTACTTGAGATTTCTTGGCTTACCGTTAACGGGGGAAGATGAAGTTTGGTACAAAATTAGTATACTATATTGGCCATCTTTCTGTTTTATTACTTTTGGTCCAGGACTTAAGATGCTGGAGTAGGTGTATTTACCGCACTTGCGTAAATAATTTTGTAAAATGTTAAGAAAATGGTACATTTATTGATGCTGTGCTTTTCCTAATAATAGGAGGATAATTATTAATTTTTGATAAAATACCTTCGCCGCCCCTCTCGATATTCCGACCATAATTGATTGGATAGGAGTAATGGGGGCGTGCCAATGGGGTGTTCAGCATCTTGAAGTGCGATTTTTTCATCTTAAAATGATGCTATGCGGTACTTGAGATTTCTTGGCTTACCGTTAACGGGGGAAGATGAAGTTTGGTACAAAATTAGTATACTATATTGGCCATCTTTCTGTTTTATTACTTTTGGTCCAGGACTTAAGATGCTGGAGTAGGTGTATTTACCGCACTTGCGTAAATAATTTTGTAAAATGTTAAGAAAATGGTACATTTATTGATGCTGTGCTTTTCCTAATAATAGGAGGATAATTATTAATTTTTGATAAAATACCTTCGCCGCCCCTCTCGATATTCCGACCATAATTGATTGGATAGGAGTAATGGGGGCGTGCCAATGGGGTGTTCAGCATCTTGAAGTGCGATTTTTTCATCTTAAAATGATGCTATGCGGTACTTGAGATTTCTTGGCTTACCGTTAACGGGGGAAGATGAAGTTTGGTACAAAATTAGTATACTATATTGGCCATCTTTCTGTTTTATTACTTTTGGTCCAGGACTTAAGATGCTGGAGTAGGTGTATTTACCGCACTTGCGTAAATAATTTTGTAAAATGTTAAGAAAATGGTACATTTATTGATGCTGTGCTTTTCCTAATAATAGGAGGATAATTATTAATTTTTGATAAAATACCTTCGCCGCCCCTCTCGATATTCCGACCATAATTGATTGGATAGGAGTAATGGGGGCGTGCCAATGGGGTGTTCAGCATCTTGAAGTGCGATTTTTTCATCTTAAAATGATGCTATGCGGTACTTGAGATTTCTTGGCTTACCGTTAACGGGGGAAGATGAAGTTTGGTACAAAATTAGTATACTATATTGGCCATCTTTCTGTTTTATTACTTTTGGTCCAGGACTTAAGATGCTGGAGTAGGTGTATTTACCGCACTTAACAGATATATTTTGTAAAATGTTAAGAAAATGGTACATTTATTGATGCTGTGCTTTTCCTAATAATAGGAGGATAATTATTAATTTTTGATAAAATACCTTCGCCGCCCCTCTCGATATTCCGACCATAATTGATTGGATAGGAGTAATGGGGGCGTGCCAATGGGGTGTTCAGCATCTTGAAGTGCGATTTTTTCATCTTAAAATGATGCTATGCGGTACTTGAGATTTCTTGGCTTACCGTTAACGGGGGAAGATGAAGTTTGGTACAAAATTAGTATACTATATTGGCCATCTTTCTGTTTATTACTTTTGGTCCAGGACTTAAGATGCTGGAGTAGGTGTATTTACCGCACTTACTTGCGTAAATAATTTTGTAAAATGTTAAGAAAATGGTACATTTATTGATGCTGTGCTTTTCCTAATAATAGGAGGATAATTATTAATTTTTGATAAAATACCTTCGCCGCCCCTCTCGATATTCCGACCATAATTGATTGGATAGGAGTAATGGGGGCGTGCCAATGGGGTGTTAAGCATCTTAAAGTGCGATTTTTTCATCTTAAAATGATGCTATGCGGTACTTGAGATTTCTTGGCTTACCGTTAACGGGGGAAGATGAAGTTTGGTACAAAATTAGTATACTATATTGGCCATCTTTCTGTTTTATTACTTTTGGTCCAGGACTTAAGATGCTGGAGTAGGTGTATTTACCGCACTTGCGTAAATAATTTTGTAAAATGTTAAGAAAATGGTACATTTATTGATGCTGTGCTTTTCCTAATAATAGGAGGATAATTATTAATTTTTGATAAAATACCTTCGCCGCCCCTCTCGATATTCCGACCATAATTGATTGGATAGGAGTAATGGGGGCGTGCCAATGGGGTGTTAAGCATCTTAAAGTGCGATTTTTTCATCTTAAAATGATGCTATGCGGTACTTGAGATTTCTTGGCTTACCGTTAACGGGGGAAGATGAAGTTTGGTACAAAATTAGTATACTATATTGGCCATCTTTCTGTTTTATTACTTTTGGTCCAGGACTTAAGATGCTGGAGTAGGTGTATTTACCGCACTTGCGTAAATAATTTTGTAAAATGTTAAGAAAATGGTACATTTATTGATGCTGTGCTTTTCCTAATAATAGGAGGATAATTATTAATTTTTGATAAAATACCTTCGCCGCCCCTCTCGATATTCCGACCATAATTGATTGGATAGGAGTAATGGGGGCGTGCCAATGGGGTGTTAAGCATCTTAAAGTGCGATTTTTTCATCTTAAAATGATGCTATGCGGTACTTGAGATTTCTTGGCTTACCGTTAACGGGGGAAGATGAAGTTTGGTACAAAATTAGTATACTATATTGGCCATCTTTCTGTTTTATTACTTTTGGTCCAGGACTTAAGATGCTGGAGTAGGTGTATTTACCGCACTTGCGTAAATAATTTTGTAAAATGTTAAGAAAATGGTACATTTATTGATGCTGTGCTTTTCCTAATAATAGGAGGATAATTATTAATTTTTGATAAAATACCTTCGCCGCCCCTCTCGATATTCCGACCATAATTGATTGGATAGGAGTAATGGGGGCGTGCCAATGGGGTGTTAAGCATCTTAAAGTGCGATTTTTTCATCTTAAAATGATGCTATGCGGTACTTGAGATTTCTTGGCTTACCGTTAACGGGGGAAGATGAAGTTTGGTACAAAATTAGTATACTATATTGGCCATCTTTCTGTTTTATTACTTTTGGTCCAGGACTTAAGATGCTGGAGTAGGTGTATTTACCGCACTTGCGTAAATAATTTTGTAAAATGTTAAGAAAATGGTACATTTATTGATGCTGTGCTTTTCCTAATAATAGGAGGATAATTATTAATTTTTGATAAAATACCTTCGCCGCCCCTCTCGATATTCCGACCATAATTGATTGGATAGGAGTAATGGGGGCGTGCCAATGGGGTGTTAAGCATCTTAAAGTGCGATTTTTTCATCTTAAAATGATGCTATGCGGTACTTGAGATTTCTTGGCTTACCGTTAACGGGGGAAGATGAAGTTTGGTACAAAATTAGTATACTATATTGGCCATCTTTCTGTTTTATTACTTTTGGTCCAGGACTTAAGATGCTGGAGTAGGTGTATTTACCGCACTTGCGTAAATAATTTTGTAAAATGTTAAGAAAATGGTACATTTATTGATGCTGTGCTTTTCCTAATAATAGGAGGATAATTATTAATTTTTGATAAAATACCTTCGCCGCCCCTCTCGATATTCCGACCATAATTGATTGGATAGGAGTAATGGGGGCGTGCCAATGGGGTGTTAAGCATCTTAAAGTGCGATTTTTTCATCTTAAAATGATGCTATGCGGTACTTGAGATTTCTTGGCTTACCGTTAACGGGGGAAGATGAAGTTTGGTACAAAATTAGTATACTATATTGGCCATCTTTCTGTTTTATTACTTTTGGTCCAGGACTTAAGATGCTGGAGTAGGTGTATTTACCGCACTTGCGTAAATAATTTTGTAAAATGTTAAGAAAATGGTACATTTATTGATGCTGTGCTTTTCCTAATAATAGGAGGATAATTATTAATTTTTGATAAAATACCTTCGCCGCCCCTCTCGATATTCCGACCATAATTGATTGGATAGGAGTAATGGGGGCGTGCCAATGGGGTGTTAAGCATCTTAAAGTGCGATTTTTTCATCTTAAAATGATGCTATGCGGTACTTGAGATTTCTTGGCTTACCGTTAACGGGGGAAGATGAAGTTTGGTACAAAATTAGTATACTATATTGGCCATCTTTCTGTTTTATTACTTTTGGTCCAGGACTTAAGATGCTGGAGTAGGTGTATTTACCGCACTTGCGTAAATAATTTTGTAAAATGTTAAGAAAATGGTACATTTATTGATGCTGTGCTTTTCCTAATAATAGGAGGATAATTATTAATTTTTGATAAAATACCTTCGCCGCCCCTCTCGATATTCCGACCATAATTGATTGGATAGGAGTAATGGGGGCGTGCCAATGGGGTGTTAAGCATCTTAAAGTGCGATTTTTTCATCTTAAAATGATGCTATGCGGTACTTGAGATTTCTTGGCTTACCGTTAACGGGGGAAGATGAAGTTTGGTACAAAATTAGTATACTATATTGGCCATCTTTCTGTTTTATTACTTTTGGTCCAGGACTTAAGATGCTGGAGTAGGTGTATTTACCGCACTTGCGTAAATAATTTTGTAAAATGTTAAGAAAATGGTACATTTATTGATGCTGTGCTTTTCCTAATAATAGGAGGATAATTATTAATTTTTGATAAAATACCTTCGCCGCCCCTCTCGATATTCCGACCATAATTGATTGGATAGGAGTAATGGGGGCGTGCCAATGGGGTGTTAAGCATCTTAAAGTGCGATTTTTTCATCTTAAAATGATGCTATGCGGTACTTGAGATTTCTTGGCTTACCGTTAACGGGGGAAGATGAAGTTTGGTACAAAATTAGTATACTATATTGGCCATCTTTCTGTTTTATTACTTTTGGTCCAGGACTTAAGATGCTGGAGTAGGTGTATTTACCGCACTTGCGTAAATAATTTTGTAAAATGTTAAGAAAATGGTACATTTATTGATGCTGTGCTTTTCCTAATAATAGGAGGATAATTATTAATTTTTGATAAAATACCTTCGCCGCCCCTCTCGATATTCCGACCATAATTGATTGGATAGGAGTAATGGGGGCGTGCCAATGGGGTGTTAAGCATCTTAAAGTGCGATTTTTTCATCTTAAAATGATGCTATGCGGTACTTGAGATTTCTTGGCTTACCGTTAACGGGGGAAGATGAAGTTTGGTACAAAATTAGTATACTATATTGGCCATCTTTCTGTTTTATTACTTTTGGTCCAGGACTTAAGATGCTGGAGTAGGTGTATTTACCGCACTTGCGTAAATAATTTTGTAAAATGTTAAGAAAATGGTACATTTATTGATGCTGTGCTTTTCCTAATAATAGGAGGATAATTATTAATTTTTGATAAAATACCTTCGCCGCCCCTCTCGATATTCCGACCATAATTGATTGGATAGGAGTAATGGGGGCGTGCCAATGGGGTGTTAAGCATCTTAAAGTGCGATTTTTTCATCTTAAAATGATGCTATGCGGTACTTGAGATTTCTTGGCTTACCGTTAACGGGGGAAGATGAAGTTTGGTACAAAATTAGTATACTATATTGGCCATCTTTCTGTTTTATTACTTTTGGTCCAGGACTTAAGATGCTGGAGTAGGTGTATTTACCGCACTTGCGTAAATAATTTTGTAAAATGTTAAGAAAATGGTACATTTATTGATGCTGTGCTTTTCCTAATAATAGGAGGATAATTATTAATTTTTGATAAAATACCTTCGCCGCCCCTCTCGATATTCCGACCATAATTGATTGGATAGGAGTAATGGGGGCGTGCCAATGGGGTGTTAAGCATCTTAAAGTGCGATTTTTTCATCTTAAAATGATGCTATGCGGTACTTGAGATTTCTTGGCTTACCGTTAACGGGGGAAGATGAAGTTTGGTACAAAATTAGTATACTATATTGGCCATCTTTCTGTTTTATTACTTTTGGTCCAGGACTTAAGATGCTGGAGTAGGTGTATTTACCGCACTTGCGTAAATAATTTTGTAAAATGTTAAGAAAATGGTACATTTATTGATGCTGTGCTTTTCCTAATAATAGGAGGATAATTATTAATTTTTGATAAAATACCTTCGCCGCCCCTCTCGATATTCCGACCATAATTGATTGGATAGGAGTAATGGGGGCGTGCCAATGGGGTGTTAAGCATCTTAAAGTGCGATTTTTTCATCTTAAAATGATGCTATGCGGTACTTGAGATTTCTTGGCTTACCGTTAACGGGGGAAGATGAAGTTTGGTACAAAATTAGTATACTATATTGGCCATCTTTCTGTTTTATTACTTTTGGTCCAGGACTTAAGATGCTGGAGTAGGTGTATTTACCGCACTTGCGTAAATAATTTTGTAAAATGTTAAGAAAATGGTACATTTATTGATGCTGTGCTTTTCCTAATAATAGGAGGATAATTATTAATTTTTGATAAAATACCTTCGCCGCCCCTCTCGATATTCCGACCATAATTGATTGGATAGGAGTAATGGGGGCGTGCCAATGGGGTGTTAAGCATCTTAAAGTGCGATTTTTTCATCTTAAAATGATGCTATGCGGTACTTGAGATTTCTTGGCTTACCGTTAACGGGGGAAGATGAAGTTTGGTACAAACACGTATTAGTATACTATATTGGCCATCTTTCTGTTTTATTACTTTTGGTCCAGGACTTAAGATGCTGGAGTAGGTGTATTTACCGCACTTGCGTAAATAATTTTGTAAAATGTTAAGAAAATGGTACATTTATTGATGCTGTGCTTTTCCTAATAATAGGAGGATAATTATTAATTTTTGATAAAATACCTTCGCCGCCCCTCTCGATATTCCGACCATAATTGATTGGATAGGAGTAATGGGGGCGTGCCAATGGGGTGTTAAGCATCTTAAAGTGCGATTTTTTCATCTTAAAATGATGCTATGCGGTACTTGAGATTTCTTGGCTTACCGTTAACGGGGGAAGATGAAGTTTGGTACAAAATTAGTATACTATATTGGCCATCTTTCTGTTTTATTACTTTTGGTCCAGGACTTAAGATGCTGGAGTAGGTGTATTTACCGCACTTGCGTAAATAATTTTGTAAAATGTTAAGAAAATGGTACATTTATTGATGCTGTGCTTTTCCTAATAATAGGAGGATAATTATTAATTTTTGATAAAATACCTTCGCCGCCCCTCTCGATATTCCGACCATAATTGATTGGATAGGAGTAATGGGGGCGTGCCAATGGGGTGTTAAGCATCTTAAAGTGCGATTTTTTCATCTTAAAATGATGCTATGCGGTACTTGAGATTTCTTGGCTTACCGTTAACGGGGGAAGATGAAGTTTGGTACAAAATTAGTATACTATATTGGCCATCTTTCTGTTTTATTACTTTTGGTCCAGGACTTAAGATGCTGGAGTAGGTGTATTTACCGCACTTGCGTAAATAATTTTGTAAAATGTTAAGAAAATGGTACATTTATTGATGCTGTGCTTTTCCTAATAATAGGAGGATAATTATTAATTTTTGATAAAATACCTTCGCCGCCCCTCTCGATATTCCGACCATAATTGATTGGATAGGAGTAATGGGGGCGTGCCAATGGGGTGTTAAGCATCTTAAAGTGCGATTTTTTCATCTTAAAATGATGCTATGCGGTACTTGAGATTTCTTGGCTTACCGTTAACGGGGGAAGATGAAGTTTGGTACAAAATTAGTATACTATATTGGCCATCTTTCTGTTTTATTACTTTTGGTCCAGGACTTAAGATGCTGGAGTAGGTGTATTTACCGCACTTGCGTAAATAATTTTGTAAAATGTTAAGAAAATGGTACATTTATTGATGCTGTGCTTTTCCTAATAATAGGAGGATAATTATTAATTTTTGATAAAATACCTTCGCCGCCCCTCTCGATATTCCGACCATAATTGATTGGATAGGAGTAATGGGGGCGTGCCAATGGGGTGTTAAGCATCTTAAAGTGCGATTTTTTCATCTTAAAATGATGCTATGCGGTACTTGAGATTTCTTGGCTTACCGTTAACGGGGGAAGATGAAGTTTGGTACAAAATTAGTATACTATATTGGCCATCTTTCTGTTTTATTACTTTTGGTCCAGGACTTAAGATGCTGGAGTAGGTGTATTTACCGCACTTGCGTAAATAATTTTGTAAAATGTTAAGAAAATGGTACATTTATTGATGCTGTGCTTTTCCTAATAATAGGAGGATAATTATTAATTTTTGATAAAATACCTTCGCCGCCCCTCTCGATATTCCGACCATAATTGATTGGATAGGAGTAATGGGGGCGTGCCAATGGGGTGTTAAGCATCTTAAAGTGCGATTTTTTCATCTTAAAATGATGCTATGCGGTACTTGAGATTTCTTGGCTTACCGTTAACGGGGGAAGATGAAGTTTGGTACAAAATTAGTATACTATATTGGCCATCTTTCTGTTTTATTACTTTTGGTCCAGGACTTAAGATGCTGGAGTAGGTGTATTTACCGCACTTGCGTAAATAATTTTGTAAAATGTTAAGAAAATGGTACATTTATTGATGCTGTGCTTTTCCTAATAATAGGAGGATAATTATTAATTTTTGATAAAATACCTTCGCCGCCCCTCTCGATATTCCGACCATAATTGATTGGATAGGAGTAATGGGGGCGTGCCAATGGGGTGTTAAGCATCTTAAAGTGCGATTTTTTCATCTTAAAATGATGCTATGCGGTACTTGAGATTTCTTGGCTTACCGTTAACGGGGGAAGATGAAGTTTGGTACAAAATTAGTATACTATATTGGCCATCTTTCTGTTTTATTACTTTTGGTCCAGGACTTAAGATGCTGGAGTAGGTGTATTTACCGCACTTGCGTAAATAATTTTGTAAAATGTTAAGAAAATGGTACATTTATTGATGCTGTGCTTTTCCTAATAATAGGAGGATAATTATTAATTTTTGATAAAATACCTTCGCCGCCCCTCTCGATATTCCGACCATAATTGATTGGATAGGAGTAATGGGGGCGTGCCAATGGGGTGTTAAGCATCTTAAAGTGCGATTTTTTCATCTTAAAATGATGCTATGCGGTACTTGAGATTTCTTGGCTTACCGTTAACGGGGGAAGATGAAGTTTGGTACAAAATTAGTATACTATATTGGCCATCTTTCTGTTTTATTACTTTTGGTCCAGGACTTAAGATGCTGGAGTAGGTGTATTTACCGCACTTGCGTAAATAATTTTGTAAAATGTTAAGAAAATGGTACATTTATTGATGCTGTGCTTTTCCTAATAATAGGAGGATAATTATTAATTTTTGATAAAATACCTTCGCCGCCCCTCTCGATATTCCGACCATAATTGATTGGATAGGAGTAATGGGGGCGTGCCAATGGGGTGTTAAGCATCTTAAAGTGCGATTTTTTCATCTTAAAATGATGCTATGCGGTACTTGAGATTTCTTGGCTTACCGTTAACGGGGGAAGATGAAGTTTGGTACAAAATTAGTATACTATATTGGCCATCTTTCTGTTTTATTACTTTTGGTCCAGGACTTAAGATGCTGGAGTAGGTGTATTTACCGCACTTGCGTAAATAATTTTGTAAAATGTTAAGAAAATGGTACATTTATTGATGCTGTGCTTTTCCTAATAATAGGAGGATAATTATTAATTTTTGATAAAATACCTTCGCCGCCCCTCTCGATATTCCGACCATAATTGATTGGATAGGAGTAATGGGGGCGTGCCAATGGGGTGTTAAGCATCTTAAAGTGCGATTTTTTCATCTTAAAATGATGCTATGCGGTACTTGAGATTTCTTGGCTTACCGTTAACGGGGGAAGATGAAGTTTGGTACAAAATTAGTATACTATATTGGCCATCTTTCTGTTTTATTACTTTTGGTCCAGGACTTAAGATGCTGGAGTAGGTGTATTTACCGCACTTGCGTAAATAATTTTGTAAAATGTTAAGAAAATGGTACATTTATTGATGCTGTGCTTTTCCTAATAATAGGAGGATAATTATTAATTTTTGATAAAATACCTTCGCCGCCCCTCTCGATATTCCGACCATAATTGATTGGATAGGAGTAATGGGGGCGTGCCAATGGGGTGTTAAGCATCTTAAAGTGCGATTTTTTCATCTTAAAATGATGCTATGCGGTACTTGAGATTTCTTGGCTTACCGTTAACGGGGGAAGATGAAGTTTGGTACAAAATTAGTATACTATATTGGCCATCTTTCTGTTTTATTACTTTTGGTCCAGGACTTAAGATGCTGGAGTAGGTGTATTTACCGCACTTGCGTAAATAATTTTGTAAAATGTTAAGAAAATGGTACATTTATTGATGCTGTGCTTTTCCTAATAATAGGAGGATAATTATTAATTTTTGATAAAATACCTTCGCCGCCCCTCTCGATATTCCGACCATAATTGATTGGATAGGAGTAATGGGGGCGTGCCAATGGGGTGTTAAGCATCTTAAAGTGCGATTTTTTCATCTTAAAATGATGCTATGCGGTACTTGAGATTTCTTGGCTTACCGTTAACGGGGGAAGATGAAGTTTGGTACAAAATTAGTATACTATATTGGCCATCTTTCTGTTTTATTACTTTTGGTCCAGGACTTAAGATGCTGGAGTAGGTGTATTTACCGCACTTGCGTAAATAATTTTGTAAAATGTTAAGAAAATGGTACATTTATTGATGCTGTGCTTTTCCTAATAATAGGAGGATAATTATTAATTTTTGATAAAATACCTTCGCCGCCCCTCTCGATATTCCGACCATAATTGATTGGATAGGAGTAATGGGGGCGTGCCAATGGGGTGTTAAGCATCTTAAAGTGCGATTTTTTCATCTTAAAATGATGCTATGCGGTACTTGAGATTTCTTGGCTTACCGTTAACGGGGGAAGATGAAGTTTGGTACAAAATTAGTATACTATATTGGCCATCTTTCTGTTTTATTACTTTTGGTCCAGGACTTAAGATGCTGGAGTAGGTGTATTTACCGCACTTGCGTAAATAATTTTGTAAAATGTTAAGAAAATGGTACATTTATTGATGCTGTGCTTTTCCTAATAATAGGAGGATAATTATTAATTTTTGATAAAATACCTTCGCCGCCCCTCTCGATATTCCGACCATAATTGATTGGATAGGAGTAATGGGGGCGTGCCAATGGGGTGTTAAGCATCTTAAAGTGCGATTTTTTCATCTTAAAATGATGCTATGCGGTACTTGAGATTTCTTGGCTTACCGTTAACGGGGGAAGATGAAGTTTGGTACAAAATTAGTATACTATATTGGCCATCTTTCTGTTTTATTACTTTTGGTCCAGGACTTAAGATGCTGGAGTAGGTGTATTTACCGCACTTGCGTAAATAATTTTGTAAAATGTTAAGAAAATGGTACATTTATTGATGCTGTGCTTTTCCTAATAATAGGAGGATAATTATTAATTTTTGATAAAATACCTTCGCCGCCCCTCTCGATATTCCGACCATAATTGATTGGATAGGAGTAATGGGGGCGTGCCAATGGGGTGTTAAGCATCTTAAAGTGCGATTTTTTCATCTTAAAATGATGCTATGCGGTACTTGAGATTTCTTGGCTTACCGTTAACGGGGGAAGATGAAGTTTGGTACAAAATTAGTATACTATATTGGCCATCTTTCTGTTTTATTACTTTTGGTCCAGGACTTAAGATGCTGGAGTAGGTGTATTTACCGCACTTGCGTAAATAATTTTGTAAAATGTTAAGAAAATGGTACATTTATTGATGCTGTGCTTTTCCTAATAATAGGAGGATAATTATTAATTTTTGATAAAATACCTTCGCCGCCCCTCTCGATATTCCGACCATAATTGATTGGATAGGAGTAATGGGGGCGTGCCAATGGGGTGTTAAGCATCTTAAAGTGCGATTTTTTCATCTTAAAATGATGCTATGCGGTACTTGAGATTTCTTGGCTTACCGTTAACGGGGGAAGATGAAGTTTGGTACAAAATTAGTATACTATATTGGCCATCTTTCTGTTTTATTACTTTTGGTCCAGGACTTAAGATGCTGGAGTAGGTGTATTTACCGCACTTGCGTAAATAATTTTGTAAAATGTTAAGAAAATGGTACATTTATTGATGCTGTGCTTTTCCTAATAATAGGAGGATAATTATTAATTTTTGATAAAATACCTTCGCCGCCCCTCTCGATATTCCGACCATAATTGATTGGATAGGAGTAATGGGGGCGTGCCAATGGGGTGTTAAGCATCTTAAAGTGCGATTTTTTCATCTTAAAATGATGCTATGCGGTACTTGAGATTTCTTGGCTTACCGTTAACGGGGGAAGATGAAGTTTGGTACAAAATTAGTATACTATATTGGCCATCTTTCTGTTTTATTACTTTTGGTCCAGGACTTAAGATGCTGGAGTAGGTGTATTTACCGCACTTGCGTAAATAATTTTGTAAAATGTTAAGAAAATGGTACATTTATTGATGCTGTGCTTTTCCTAATAATAGGAGGATAATTATTAATTTTTGATAAAATACCTTCGCCGCCCCTCTCGATATTCCGACCATAATTGATTGGATAGGAGTAATGGGGGCGTGCCAATGGGGTGTTAAGCATCTTAAAGTGCGATTTTTTCATCTTAAAATGATGCTATGCGGTACTTGAGATTTCTTGGCTTACCGTTAACGGGGGAAGATGAAGTTTGGTACAAAATTAGTATACTATATTGGCCATCTTTCTGTTTTATTACTTTTGGTCCAGGACTTAAGATGCTGGAGTAGGTGTATTTACCGCACTTGCGTAAATAATTTTGTAAAATGTTAAGAAAATGGTACATTTATTGATGCTGTGCTTTTCCTAATAATAGGAGGATAATTATTAATTTTTGATAAAATACCTTCGCCGCCCCTCTCGATATTCCGACCATAATTGATTGGATAGGAGTAATGGGGGCGTGCCAATGGGGTGTTAAGCATCTTAAAGTGCGATTTTTTCATCTTAAAATGATGCTATGCGGTACTTGAGATTTCTTGGCTTACCGTTAACGGGGGAAGATGAAGTTTGGTACAAAATTAGTATACTATATTGGCCATCTTTCTGTTTTATTACTTTTGGTCCAGGACTTAAGATGCTGGAGTAGGTGTATTTACCGCACTTGCGTAAATAATTTTGTAAAATGTTAAGAAAATGGTACATTTATTGATGCTGTGCTTTTCCTAATAATAGGAGGATAATTATTAATTTTTGATAAAATACCTTCGCCGCCCCTCTCGATATTCCGACCATAATTGATTGGATAGGAGTAATGGGGGCGTGCCAATGGGGTGTTAAGCATCTTAAAGTGCGATTTTTTCATCTTAAAATGATGCTATGCGGTACTTGAGATTTCTTGGCTTACCGTTAACGGGGGAAGATGAAGTTTGGTACAAAATTAGTATACTATATTGGCCATCTTTCTGTTTTATTACTTTTGGTCCAGGACTTAAGATGCTGGAGTAGGTGTATTTACCGCACTTGCGTAAATAATTTTGTAAAATGTTAAGAAAATGGTACATTTATTGATGCTGTGCTTTTCCTAATAATAGGAGGATAATTATTAATTTTTGATAAAATACCTTCGCCGCCCCTCTCGATATTCCGACCATAATTGATTGGATAGGAGTAATGGGGGCGTGCCAATGGGGTGTTAAGCATCTTAAAGTGCGATTTTTTCATCTTAAAATGATGCTATGCGGTACTTGAGATTTCTTGGCTTACCGTTAACGGGGGAAGATGAAGTTTGGTACAAAATTAGTATACTATATTGGCCATCTTTCTGTTTTATTACTTTTGGTCCAGGACTTAAGATGCTGGAGTAGGTGTATTTACCGCACTTGCGTAAATAATTTTGTAAAATGTTAAGAAAATGGTACATTTATTGATGCTGTGCTTTTCCTAATAATAGGAGGATAATTATTAATTTTTGATAAAATACCTTCGCCGCCCCTCTCGATATTCCGACCATAATTGATTGGATAGGAGTAATGGGGGCGTGCCAATGGGGTGTTAAGCATCTTAAAGTGCGATTTTTTCATCTTAAAATGATGCTATGCGGTACTTGAGATTTCTTGGCTTACCGTTAACGGGGGAAGATGAAGTTTGGTACAAAATTAGTATACTATATTGGCCATCTTTCTGTTTTATTACTTTTGGTCCAGGACTTAAGATGCTGGAGTAGGTGTATTTACCGCACTTGCGTAAATAATTTTGTAAAATGTTAAGAAAATGGTACATTTATTGATGCTGTGCTTTTCCTAATAATAGGAGGATAATTATTAATTTTTGATAAAATACCTTCGCCGCCCCTCTCGATATTCCGACCATAATTGATTGGATAGGAGTAATGGGGGCGTGCCAATGGGGTGTTAAGCATCTTAAAGTGCGATTTTT
>CAXIWC010000082.1:0-67863 GCA_964036015.1 Leptarthrus brevirostris | reverse complement strand
AAAGAATGAGCCGACGAGATAGAGAGAAAAGAATAATGTCTATTTAAGGCTCATACAAAAAAAATTCATTTTAATCATATCTAACAAACTTCAAGTCGGCACAGAATCAATACCGATTGGCTTCTTTACATATACGTATATAAGTGGATGCTTAAGTCTATACTATTTTTAACAATGGATTCCTTATGTACTTCAACCAGAAATTATCTTAACAAGGTATAGGCACCTAAAGTACAGTCCTATCTATATATAAGCCTCGCTCGACTGGCTGTCAGACAGAGACACCTTCTCTGTAAGTAATGCAACTCACTATACCGTCATCCCAGTGGTGAGTGAAGTGAAGACGCCGGTCAGGACTATGGTACTTCCACGTAGTGCGAGGCGGAAACTGGTATTCGGTGATTAGCAGGCCAAAACCTAGTCCAACCCTAGCCAAGGTGGAACAGCATACGCCGAGGGCTGCGTGGCTAAGGGGGAGCTTAGTCGATAGTATGCGAACTCTGGATACCGGGCGACCTCCAGTTTAAATCTAGCCTTCTCGTGGTAATGCGGATCTCTACCACGGGTGACTGTCCTTTCTCCGCAAATCGTGGGACCAAAAATGGAGAAAAAGAAAAATAAAAATGATGAGAAGGAAGCGGAGGAGAGGCTGCCAGACGACAACCTAACGGACATCGAAGGCAGCGGTGGGGAGGTGGCGAGCCCGAGCGAAGAAGAGGAGGAAAGGCTCCTCAAATCGCCAGGCAAGGACCGGGGGGATAAATCCGGTGTTAAGAAGCCACCGAAGAAAACTTCGGAAGGGCTGAGGAAGAGAAGGCGTTGCCAAAAGGCACCCCATGTCCTGATGAAGCTGGAGAAGATGGACCCGGAGTCTATCAGCCAAAGGGACAGGAGGGAAATGATGCGGGCGAGAAATCTCCTGGCATCAGATCCATACCATGTCCCCTATACATATAGGAAACCTGGCGAAGGCGACAAACCTCAGGGAAGTGCCTCCATCACGGAAAAGGCGTGTAAAAGGGCACGTTCCTTAGATGAAGTGGAAAACTCCGCCAAGAAAACAAAAGAAGTCCAACAGACCCCTGTTCATGGTAATACCAGTATGACTTCCAGGACACCAGCGAAGGGCGCTGCAAACTGTTCAGCAGCTACAAAGAGCTCTGTCGCTAACCGTCTGAAGAATGCGGTAGCACCTAAGGATGGGGGAGTCGAGAAATCGGCGGCGGTGGGAATCAAAAGCCCACCAAGGCCATCAACCTCAGGTATGAGCAACAAAGGTACAACTTTGACGATGGCGGAGGCCGCCCGTAGCTACCTGAAAGTTGCAGTGGTAGACACTTGCAACAAAGAGCGGAAGCTCACGGCGGATCAGATGCTCTTGGTGGAGAGGAAGCTTATGGCGGTCCTAATGGAACACCTAGCGTCAAAGCCGCGAGGACCTGTCCCACAATATGACACGGCTGGCTGGCTGAGGGGAGTGAAGCTGTTGTGTTACAAGGATCAGTTTTCACTGGACTTCCTGAGAAGCAGCGTGTCGAAGCTGGGGGCGGTATGGGACAAGGCGAAGCTACAGGTCATCCCAAGTACGGATATTCCAGAATATCCGAGGGGGAGGATTTGGTTGCCAGAGCCTGTCTTACCCGCAAAACAGCTTTTGGCGGTTCTGGGATCACAGAACCCCACCATTCCTTGCGGGGACTGGAAAGTCCTTCGGATTTACGAGCCGAAGCCGACGGGTAGGAATGTCATCCTGCAGTTGACAGATGAGTCCCTGCCCCTGCTGAAGCGTGCAGAATTTAAGCTGCACTGCGGCTTCAGCTCGGTGACGGTAAAGGTCTATCGCGGAACGCAACAGGAACGTCCTGGGAAACCCGAGCCAATGGAGGTGGCAGGAACCGGAGCGGAGGCTGGGAAACCAGCTGTCCAGGAGGTAGCCGGCCAAAAGAAAGGCATTGCGGGCGAGGAAGAGATGGAGGTTGAACCTCAGGTGCAGGAACTAGGGGGGCCGGACCGGGAGGAGACGAGCACTGAGGATGCAGGTGGTCCAAATCAACCTCCACCACAGTAAGCTAGCATCGGAGAGCTTACTCATCCTCCTAGCGGAGGAGAACATAGATGTTGCTTTAATTCAAGAGCCGTGGGTCAAGGAAGACGCCATACTGGGATTAAAGCACAAATCATTCACCCTTTGCTATAAAAAGGATGCAGGTAAGCCGAGAACTTGTAAGAAGGGCATTAATTTATTTTTATTGTCTAATTACAGCACTAACGACCTCACAGTAGTTCAATGGGAGGGCAGCAGCATGGCGCCTACATGGATCGCTTCGGCGTACATGGCGCATGACGTCTGCATCCCACCTACTGAGGTTCACACACTGGTGAAAGCAGCTGATGAAGGGAGACAAGACCTGTTGTTGGGTTGCGACGCCAACGCACACCATTCGGTTTGGGGAAGCACGGACATCAACGAACGTGGTGAGTCTCTATTTAACTTCATTTTAAATTCTAGACTTAGTATCTGTAACAGGGGCAACAGCCCAACATTAATTACAGCAAATAGGGAAGAGGTTTTAGATATGACACTCGTAACGGAGTCAAATGATTTAAAGGTGGAGGACTGAACAGTATCGGGAAAGAGGTCGTTTTCGGACCACTGCTGGATACGTTTCAGAATTAACCTCCTGCCAGAGCCTCGCAACCCCTTCAGAAACCCGGTCAGAGCAGACTGGGATGAATTTAAAAGACGAGTAGCGCAAAGCGTTCCAGCGCCAACTTGCGAGATTCTCGAAAGCACCATATCCATTGATGCTTCAGTGGAGAAATTATCCAAAGCGTGTACTGAGCCTGAGCGTGCTAAGACGGGAGGCGCGGAGGTTTTTCAATAGGGCTAAATCAGCAAAAACAGCTGAGGATTGGACCGCCTATAAAAGGGGTCTTAGAGAGTATAAAAACTCCATTAAAAAGGCCAAACGCACATCATGGACGGCTTTCTGTGAGTCCATTGGGAGTGCAAGCGAATCTGCTAGGCTCAAGAAGGCCCTCGCAAGCAGTCCCAGTGTTCCCTCTTTCTTGATGCGGGACGATGGTTCCTTTACAGAATCGGCAGAGGAGACACTGGAACTTCTTATGAGCAAGCATTTTCCCGGTAACTCGGATGAAAACAGGGCGGCGAGTTATGCTGGTAGGCCGGCTAGATCGGAGCTACCAAGCCTAGACTCCGACAGCTACATAGTAGCACAAGACAAGGTTGAATGGGCAATTAAAACTTTTGCGCCATACAAGTCACCAGGAATAGAAGGGATCTGGCCTATCATGCTGCAAAAAGCACAGGCTTCAGTTATTCCGTGGCTTAGGGTGATATTTAAAAGTTGCCTCTCCCACTCCTATGACCCTCTAGCCTGGAGACAGGTCAAGGTGATCTTTATCCCCAAGGCAGGAAAAAGTGGACACATAATCGCTAAGGACTTCAGACCAATTAGCCTTTCCTCGTTTTTACTCAAAACATTAGAAAGACTTCTCGACATATACTTGCGTGAGCGTATTTTACCAAGAGGGGTCAGCGGCTCCCAGCACGCATATACAAAGGGGAAGTCAGTCGAAACTGCGCTGCATGCAGTAGTAAGAACGGTTGAGCAGTCACTTAGTAACAGGGAATACACGTTGGGGGTGTTTCTTGATATTGAAGGGGCTTTCAACATCGTCAAGGCTGAAGCAATTCACGATTCCCTTATGTCTCACGGTACAGACCACTCTATCTGCCAGTGGATTGGAGCAATGCAATCAAGCCGCCAGATCCACACAATGCGTATTGTCACCATAATTGTGGCTTCTAGTGGTCAACGATATCCTGATCTCACTTGAAAGAGATGGGATAAAGGTGGTGGCTTATGCAGACGACCTGGCCTTACTGGTATCAGGAAAGTTCCTAAGCACCATGAGCGAGTTAATGGAAAGAGCACTAGGTAAACTCAACAGGTGGACGAAGAACTGTGGTTTATCGGTCAATCCTCAGAAGACGGAGACAATCCTATTCACAAAGAGGAGAGTGATCGAAGCCTTCGAACCACCTAAACTAGCGGGCAGTACCCTAGCAATGAAGACCCACACAAGGTATCTAGGGGTCATACTCGACTCCAAACTAAGCTGGGGCATGAACATAGATAAACGCGTGAAGAAAGCGTCAATAGCGTTCTACGCCTGCAAGAGGATGTTTGGCAAGAAATGGGGTATAAGCCCTCGTATTGTCCACTGGATGTATACCTCCATAGTTAGACCTATTCTTACCTATGGCATAATAGTCTGGTTAACCGCTCTAGAGAAGGAGAGCAATCTTAAGAAAATAAACAAGATTCAAAGAGCTGCCTGCTTGGGCATCTCCGGAGCTATAAGCACAACGCCAACGGCTGCAATGGAGACTATGCTCCATCTCCTACCGCCCGACGTCCACGGCAAAAGTATAGCTGCACGCAGTGCCGTAAGACTGAAAGAGTCCAATTGCTGGAATAGCTCTGATACGGCCATAGGAGTATACTAAGGACTTATCCGGAAGGCTATCTGCAGGCGAACACCGACTACACCATCCCACTACTTAGTATTGGGAAGGAATTCTCCACAAAAATCCCAACTAGGGAAGAATGGGGGGATGCCACCGGTGCAGAAATATCAGTCTTCACGGATGGGTCTATGGAGGAGGACGGAGTGGGAGCGGGGGTCTTCTCGGACTGCCTAGGCATATGCAGTAGGTACCGGCTATCGGACCATTGCAGTATATTCCAAGCAGAGATCTTGGAGATCAGTGGTGTTCAAGGGAATGAGGCAGCTGATGAGCTGGCAAAGGAGGAATCACATTTGGATGATTCCTCAATTGACAGATCGATCGGCTGGCCGCTAGAATCAGTAAAGAGAGAAATTGACCTTAAGGCTGTTCAGCTCGGTAAGCAGAGATGGAGTAGTCTAACCACATGCAGCCTATCAAGGCAGCTGTGGCCTGAATGGGATTTGAGGAAACCGCGTTCCTATTAAACGGAAGCCGGATAAAACTCCGAAACATTGTGGCAGTTATCATTGGGCACTGTCTTTTCGGTAGACACGCAGAACGTCTCCGTGTTCCCACGAATGACTTCTGCCGGAGCTGTATGGACGAGTAAGAGGTGGAAAGCATTCAGCACTTACTCTGCGAATGCCCGGGCCTAGCAAAAAGAAGGTACAATGCAATGGGCGTGTACTTCTTAGGTGGCATGGGCGATATAGCCGGCATCGGGCTGAAGCAGCTCCTGAGGTTTATTAACAGCTGTGGCTGGTTTTAGTTAAACCCGGCAATCAGGCACGGTTCCACGGATGTGGTATCACAACGGACCATTTATAGGTCTATGTGAGGCTGATCGGCTGTAGGGCTGATGGCCGCCACCCTAACCTAACCTAACCTATCTATATATAAATTTTTATATCAGCTAATATAACATGTTAAAGAATTTATCAATATAGTTAAGTCATCATCAGGCAATAATTACTACGGATAAGCATCAATGATAAGCAAGGAGTGGATAATATATTTTAAATTTCATGCGGCGAAAACGTACGGTATTTATTTTATAAAAATGTAGATATGTATACGAAAGCAAAAAAAAACCAAAACATAAGCCTATCCAACGAAGAGAGAAAAAATTCGCATTTCTTCACCCCCCCCCCCCCCCCCCGCCCTTTACCCCAAAGTATACAGGCTTGAACCTATGGATATTGTTTAAATTTTTGTCATGGATTCAGTTTAAATTTTGCGGTACTAAAACTTATCAAATTTCAATATAGCAAACATACAAAAACGGAAATTTCTGAAATCCGCGGAATGAAATTTCTTCTTAGCCAATGCTAGAACCTATATAAATAATTAAGAACTATCTTTCTAAATGTGCAAACTTACTAATCAATGCAACATTTTTATTTTAAAACTAACCGAGATTTAAAGATTTGACGACAAAAAAAATTCTCGTTCCAATTATGAAAACGATAATGCACAATTCGTAGCAATTGCCTTACTATTCCAAAACTTCTAAGCAAAATACGACGATTCTAGCGACCATAACATTGTTCCATTCCAAGGAACAGTAGTTTAACCACGTATTTGCCATCATTAGTTCTAGATAAAGTTTGGCGATAATAATTCTCACATTCTTTCTCTTCTGGGGATAACAACGAGGCTTTAGGGGGTTCTTCTATTTCCCAAAACTTGCGAAGAAGTATGTTTAGTTCCCCTGTAGAAGTATATAAGCTCCGAATCGATATTTTCTGTACTGAAGATCCATTAGCTGCCCCAGAAACTATCCAAACTAATGAAGTAGCTTGTGCTACAGGAGCACCGACTGAACCATGTCTTACTCCTTCCAATAGTATTGTGGAATAAAATTCAGCCCCTAAAATTAGGTCAATTTGAGCAGGATTTTAAAAATCAGAATCTCCCAGTTGCAGACCACTTAGATGAGATCAATCTTGTCGTCGTATAGGATGTGATGGTATCAATTGTGTAAGATGTGGTAGTACTAGAGATTGTACTGAGTATCGACAGTTCGGATTTAGAGTTGAAATTACATCATGAAAGAAATAGGCTTTGGCTGTACCAACTTCGCACTGTCCAACAGTACAGAAATGTGGGCTGTTTGTGTAGGCAAACGTAGCATCTGTACTATCGAAGTAGTTATGAAGTTGGACTCCGAGCCCTGATCTAATAACGCACGGGCTTTTAGAACTCTGCAATTTCCAGCTTGCACAAAAAGACAACAGCTGTGGCTTAGAGGAAAGCTGATCTGCTGATGCTTGCTAAATGAGATGTAGTAGGACTAATCAAAGGACAGTTGCCCATTAAAGTTAAGGCCAAGACCGAGATCGTCCTTCTGACAAAGAAGCGCATTCCGTTGCTGATCCAGGTGCGGGTAGGAGACATGTTGGTCCAGACGCGGCCCGCGCTCAAATACCTGGGGGTGAGCCTCGATTGCAGGCTCTCCTTCTGGGACGAGATAAAGGGCCGGGCCGACAAGGCGGCTGCGGTGACGGCGGCGCTGAGCAGTGTGATGGCCAACATTGGTGGGCCCATACCCTGCAAAAGGCGCCTGTTGCTGCGCACCGCCGAGGCCATAATGCTCTATGGAGCAGAAGTCTGGGCTGATGCAATGCGGTGGGAGCGGTACCGTAAGCGTATACTCGCGGTGCAAGGCCGTGCGGCGCTCCGTATTGCGAGCTCCTACCGCACGGTCTCGGAACCGGCGGTGCTAGTGGTCGCGGGGGTCATACCCATTGACCTCTTAGCCAGGGAGCGACAATTCGTACATCTGGAGAAATCCATCTTGGGGGGAGAGGCCGCGAGAGTAGGTCGGGCTAGGACAATGGCGTACTGGCAAGAGAGGTGAGATGGAGAGTCGCGGGGCCGGTGGACAGCCCGGATGATCCCTCAGCTGGACACTTGGCTGAACCGTCAGCACGGTGAGGTGGACTACTACCTCACCCAAATGCTGACGGGGCATGGGAACTTTCGGGCCTTTCTCCACCGCATAGGAAAGGTCCCGAGCCCGTGCTGTGCGTACTGCGGGTCTGTATCGGACTCTGCTCTCCACACATTCTTTGAATGTGATCACTGGAGAGCGGAGAGGGCAGATATGGAGGCGGAGACAGGCAGCGTGACCCCGGACAATATTGTTGGGGTCCTGCTGCAGGGGGAGGACCACTGGCGAAGGATTGTCTCTTTCGTCAGGATAGTCCTTCGTCAAAAGGAGAGAGACAGCAACGGGGCTCCCTAGCGGGGGCGCCTTTTTACTTGTCGGGGGCAGCGAGGGGGCGGGGGCTCCCGTCAGGGGGCCCGGTTGGCTCGCGGGCCTCGTAGGAGGCTGTTCTATAGGACTCCACCGCGAGATAATGTCGCCAGACGGTTCCGTGGTGGTCCTCCTGGAGGGGGGAGGGGGGTTTTAGCCGGTAGGACTGGTCGTTGGCCAGGTGAGTCCGGCACACGGGTGGCTTTGGCCACCTAGGCTTTGGTTGATATTGTGACACTGGTTTCCGAAACGACAACTTATCACTACCCTTTAGAGCACTTAACGTATGCAAACGGCTTTCTAATAAATGTTTGCAAAGACTGAAACGATGGAAGTTTCGTAGCTGAACTGAGAGAAGTTTCCCAATCTTTGCGTGCTGTGTTGTCAAGTTTCATAGTCAGAAAGTATACAAACCAATCGTCCCAACTAACTACTGGACGACCAAGATTCTGCAAGGATCTAACAGCCTGTGTAAAACCATCCAAAACTCGGCATAACTCTATCGCAGACTCTGATGTCATTGCATGTAGAGTGATTAAGGCATGTATGTTGATCGTTCGTTGTTGTAACGATTAAGAAAAGTTTGCCATGCCGATTCATAGTTTTCTTCACTAGTTGCAATTTCAGAAAATTCGTCATGTATATTCATGAATTTTGTCCAATAACTCTCGAGTAGTTGTATACGTGCCTGTAAAATCGCTTCAGTACGTTTATCTCGAGCAGTTTTATTAACATTGTTACGAAATTTAGCAATTCTTTCCGCAGAAGTTATAATTTTAGATATAAGTTTGTCCATTTTGACATTAAATAATATTTGTTGAAAGAAAGTATATTTATCACATAATAAATGAATGAAATTAAACACTACAAATATTTAATATTTTATTTCAGCAACGGACACTTTAAAGTTTAAAAATGTTCATGTAATTTTGAACCACAGTGTGCACTTAATAGAAAATTCCAAAGTTTATCAGATAGTTCAGTTAATTAAAAGCGCTTTTTAGATATGCAAGAAAAGTTCCCGTTTGTATGCTTTTGTATAAGACCAAAAAATGTATTATTTTTCCTTCTCAAAATTTCACTAATGAACATGTCAAATATGCACTTTATTTGTATGAATTGCCGATAAAAATGTTCACATAATTTGCATGTTAACTTTCAAAGAAAATGCCGCTACTAATGAAAATAACAATATAAGATTTCTGTGCATTTCTGCTAGAAAATATATAGAAACGGACTCACCAAGTTAATAGACGACGATATAATAATAGTATATGCAGGTGTTGTTGCAAGATTCCGTTTCGAATTCTTTACTTGAATGCCCCATGTATTGAAGAGAATTGTCTTTTCAATTTTTGCACATTTTCTGTTCATAGGTTCATAATGTTCACTTTCACTATTTAGCACGTGGTTTTCACAAAATGTACGAAAAGTATTTATATTTTTTAATTTTATATCCGGCTCGAAGGACAAAAATGTTGAGTAGGAGAATTAAAAGGCTAGTTTCAATAAAACATTATAAAATTTATTTAAATTAATTAAAAGACAGGCTTGAAATTTAGCGAGAAAACAAAAGACTTAAACAAGATTGCTCAGTTTAAAACAAATTATGGAATTGTAGAAATCTAGTATGTATAAAGTCAATGACAAAGTGATTACATCTTAAGCAAAGGTATATAAATTAAAATTATCACAGTATATTATGAAATGAACAGAAGCTATATAAACAAAGTGTTACTAGAATATTATTCAACCAAGTTGTTGATAATGATGAGTTTAATCTTCAACAGGGGTTGCTTCTTCTCTTTCCCATTTTTAAATTTTAACGTCTGCACACAATGAGTATCACTCTTAGACTGATAGTAGGATATAATTTTGTCGTTTGATGTGCGCTTAATGTATGCCTCTATTTTTTTTTATTCCGTTGTTTTCTCATAATTCACGTTAACTATAGCCATTTATCTCTTTCGCAAGTTTATAAGGTATATACGTATATCTTTTCTTGGTTATTTGATTATTACTAAGTTGCATTAGGGAAAGTTAGATTAGGAAGTTACCTTTGCGGCTATTTGGGCCGCATGCAGCCCCTCTTACTTTCCCTCATCTCTGCCTTCTCATTGCCTTCCCTTTACTCTTCTCCACTGTCTAACACACGCTGTCCTCCCACTTCCTGCGGCCTCCCCAAAAATCCCGCTACTAATAGCCCCACACCCCACTATTCGCTCCTACCCAGCACCCATTCACCACAACTGTCTAAACCCTACATATATATAGGTCAGTAAAAGACACCTTGTAATTAAATGTCAGGTGAGGTGCACTTTTTAAAAATTACCAGTCATATTCCAGACTAAACGCCTTACCCATCATCTCCCGTAACACACCAATCTCCCACACTCACCACACACCCTACCACTCACTCCTACCCAGCAACCATTTACCCAAACTCTAAAAGCAAGACACCGAATCGATTCGGATCGATTGAAATTAAAAATAATAACGATTTGCTCCGGAGCGGTTCGATAACAGACTTGAAAAATAACCGTCCGCTCCGGAACGGTTCGATATCAGACTTGGCAAATAATGATCCGCTCCGGAGCGGTTCGATATTTTCATAACGCTCCAGGCCGAATCGATACGTGGAGCGAAGCGATATTTAGTATCGATTCGGAACCCTGTTTAGTACACGGCTTATGCAAGTGAAGCACATAAATCTACATCATAACAAACTCGCCTCTGCGAATTTACTTCTCCTACTAAACGAGGAGGAGATTTAATCCAAAAACTTTGGGTAGGAAATGCTTCCATACTTGGATTAAAGCACAAAAAGTACACCTTGCTTTATGGCAAAGGTGCAAGTACGCCTAGAACTTACATTTTGGTTAAAAAATCAATTCATATAATTTTAATGTCCAATTACAGCGCCAATGACTTGATTATCGTATCAGTATTTCTAATAATTCAGATTAAAAGGATTTAATTTAAACAACTCGATAAAATTGATTTAGATTTATTGACTTGTCGCTTTTAAGTACTACAAAAGACTGACTTATACAGTTTTAAGTAAGCGCTATCATAACTTATCTGCTGACGAAGTTTCTTGGAGACGGAGTTGGATCAATACGTTAAGCGGAAGTTTCTTTGAGTTGGATCAATACGTTGAGCGGCAAGACCAACATGCCGTGGGTCCCGGGTTTGAGACCAGATGACCCCCGTGAGCTTTAAGAAATTAAAATAATCCACTTCGTCTCTGGGCTGTTTTCTACCTCGCAGCAATGCAAAAACAAGACTCAAGTTTCCTCACTTTCCTTACCCTAATTCCCTTCTGGCCAAAACCATGCTAACGCATCAAAGGGTTGTCCCCTAGGATTTGGCTTCATCGTATAAAAAAAAGTATATCGTAATCGTATATCCAAAATAAGAGTGGCCAACCCAAATAAACTTGCGGGCCACTTTGGAAATGCATCATAACTCCGCGGGCCGCATATAAAATTATATATCCCCATTTTAGATTTTGACCCACCATAGACATTTTTTGGGGTGAAAAATTGAAACATAATGAGTTATTATTATTGTGTTTACTATCATTCTTACATGTAAACATAGTTAATATAATATAATTATACTAAATGCACATTTTAAAGAAATACATAACACTAAAAATGAAATCATTAAAAAATATTTGTTTTACTAGTGCGATATTTGTTTCTGCACTCTTTCACTTAGCTTTTGCAAATCGGTCTCAATTTGGGTATTTGCACATCGTAATTGGTGTTGTAGATTAGCGTCCGTTATGCTTGAGCGTGTTTTGTTTTTGGTGAATTTGATTTTCGAAAAAAACGATTCGCAGGTGTAAGTTGAACCAAAAGCGCTAACAACTTTTTGCATCAGGTTTCTCAAATTGGAAAATTTCTCTTTTGTGACGTAAGTGTTATAAAAATTTATTTTTGATTCTGATGTCTCAAAAATGTGTTTTAATTCAATATTGCACTGTAAATCAACCAGTTCCATTTGGAGATATTCTGGGGCCAACTCGATTTCAACGTGAAAGGGAGATGAATATATTTCAAAAATTTCGTTGTATTTGTCTAACTCTAAATTACTGAATCGGCTTTCAAAAGCAGCTGTAATACATGGATGCACAAATAATGTATTTATTTAATACATTGGTTTTCACTTCTTTGGCCATTATAAAATAAATATATTTTGTAAAAGTGTGATAAATCTCGCGGGCCGGAAAAATGGTCAAGGCGGGCCGCGGGTTGGCCACCCCTGATCTAGATGGAATGTGGTTTCACATTTCCGGAACAGGTAAGCTATGGTGGTTATACCGGCTAATCGGAGGATTGCTAATGATATCCATGTGTAGTTATCCCATTTTAACCGACTTCCCAAAAACAAAAAGGTTCTAAGTTCGACGCGTATTTTTTAACCGACTTCCCAAAAACAAAGAGGTTCTAAGTTCGACGCGTATTTTTTTTTTTTTTTTATGTCTGACCGGGCATAGCTTCGTAACGCGTCGACCGATTTTGATGATTCTTTTTTTGTTGGGTAGAGTATGTTCACCGATTGGTACCATGTCAAAAAAATTTTTGGTAGGGTGGGGGTGGGGGGTGGGGGTGAAACCTAACCTTGTAAAGCGTGATCCGATTTGGATGATTCTTTTTTTGTTGTACAGAGTATGATCCCCCATTGCTAATAGGAACAAAAATTTGGCCTAGGGTGGGGGGAGGGGGGAGGGATAGTCTAACTTTGTAACGCGTGGTCCGATTTGAATAATTCTTTTTCTGTTGGGTAGAGTATGTTCCGTGGTTGATACCAGCTGAAAAAAATTTTGGGGGATGGGGGTAGGGGGTGGGGGTGGAACCTAACTTTGTAACGCGTTGTCCGATTTCGATGGTTCTTTTTCTGTTGTATAGAGTATGATCCCCCATTGCTAATAGGAGAATAATTTGGTCCTATGGTGAAAGGTGTGGGTGGGGGGGAGGGGTAGTCTAACTTCGTAACGCGTGGACCGATTTGGATAATTCTTTTTCTATTGGCTAGAACATGATCCTTGGTTGATACTACGAGAAAACAAATGTTGCTGGGGTGGAGGTGGGAGAAGAGGGTGGAACCTAACTTTGTAACGCGTAGTTCGATTTAGATGGTTCTTTTGCTGTTGTATAATAGGAGAATAATTTGGTCCTATGGTGGTGGTGGGGGAGGGGGAGAGGTAGTAACTTCGTAACGCGTGAACCGATTTCGATGATTCCTTTTCTGTTCGGTAGAGTATGTTCCTTGATTGATACCATGAGAAAAAAAGTTTAGTGGAATGGGGGTGAGGTAGGGGTTTAAAACTAACTTTTAACGCGTGGACCGATTTGGATGGTTCTTTCTTCGTTGTGTAGAGTAGAAGACACTAAAAAGTGTAAAATAAAATAGTTTTTTAAAAAAAAGTTGAACCAACTTTACAAAAAGCGCTAAAAAGCATAAAATAATTTTTAATTTTATATCTATTACGACATTTTGAAGTCGGTGCAAATTAAACAAATAAAACAACTACATAACCACAATTGAAAATAATACATAATACTACATGAACGTTTCAGCTCCCGTAAGAAATGACGATTAAAAATTTTTGTAGTTGTTTGGTTTGTTTGATTTCCACCGACTTCAAAATGTCGTAATAGATATAAAATTAAAAATTATTTTATGCTTTTTAGCGCTTTTGGTGAAGTCGGTTCAACTTTTTTTTAAAAAACTATTTTATTGTGGTTTCTATTTGAAGGATCTCTAAAGCTTTTCTGTTTTCATATATAGATGGGTAAATGTGGGTTTCATCCCAAAAAATATGCGGGCTGTCTTGGTAAGTGATGCCGTTAATTTCGACGTAGCAGTTTTGATAGTGGATGAGGATGGTCCCTTAAAGTGTGTGATTATTGTAGCCACAATTCGATCTTACTGATGTTTCAGGACTATTAATTAGTAAGATATAGTTCTGTTCAGGTTGTATGATTGAATAAATGTCTCCCATGTCTTCCAAGATGCAATACGCCTGTTTACTGTTCATAAACTTTCCTACACAAGCGGATTTGTTGGTTTCTTCTTGCTGAAATGACTCCTGGCGATAAAATCTGTCTTCTGTTTTAGGAAACGCTTTGTCAAAATATTGAATTTTTTCGCAGCTCAGGATCATGTAAGGTTTTGTTATTATTCGCTTGGTTTTATTAATTGGAATGAGGATTAATTTTCATTAGAAATTATAGGGATGCGGATATTAAATATTATATAAGTGTTATTATAATAAGCTTAGTGTTATTATAATAAGAAGTTCCTTTTCGATCGTAGAGTAATTAATTTCAGAATCTGTTAAGGTTCTGTTCGCATATCAGATTGGTTTATCACTTCCCAATGAACCTTGCGACAGAACAGCGCCTATAGTAGAGTTACTGGCATCTGTAGTAAGTGTAAATGATTTTGAGAAGTCGGGATACTGAAGTATTGGGTTATTCATGAGGAGTTCCTTGCAGATCTCGAACGTATTTCGGTGCCGATCATTAAGAATGATATCTGTATTGTTTTAAAGACATTATGGGAGGGGCTTCGTTAGTTTAGCAATGTCTTTAATGAACTTGCGGTAGTAACCTTAAAGTCCAAGGAATGATTTAATTTCTTTTCGTGTTTTTGGGATTGGAAATTCCTTAATTGCTCTGATCTTGTTTTGGTTCGGCTTTACACCTTCCGTTGTGACAATATGTCCTAGTCTGTTTACGAAGAAATTCAGACTTGTCAAGTTGTGCTTTGAGGTTACCATCGTGTAATTTTTGGAAAACTTACTTTAAGTTTTCTATTTGCTCTTGGAGTGATGCAAGAAACACAATAATATCGTCCAAATACACATGACATACGGTGCCTTGTAATTCTTTAAGGACGTTGTCCATTACTCTTTGAAAAGTAGCGGGGGCATTTTTCAACCCAAAAGGCATTCTTATATATTCAACATGTCCTCCTTCTACCGCAAAGACTGTCTTTTGAACATCATGTGGGTCCATCTCAACTTGATGAAAACCAGAGGCTTAATCTAGTGTGGAAAAAAATATACATTTCCCTAGTTTATCCAAAATTTCTGTTATGTTGGGGAGTGGGTACCTGTCGCTGATAGTTTTCTCGTTCAGCTTCCTGTAATTTATCACAAGCCTCCACTTTTGTTTACTGCTAGCGTCTTTCTTTTTTTGGAACGGTCCAAAAGGGGGCACTCCAGGGTGAGTAGCTAGGACGAATGATTCCTTGATTAAGCATATCATTGATCTGTTTCCGAACTTCATTTTTGTGTATGTATGGATAACTATACGACTTAGTGTATTTGTAGTTTTTATCTGGTGTTTAACATTATTAGATAAGGTAAGTTTTTGCCCTTCCTTAAAAAATATATCATCGAACCTTCAGACCTTAAAAAGTGCTTTGGATTCTTCTTTGTTAAGGTGGTTAGTGCTAAGTTGATGTATAATATCGTCTACTTCGGTATTTTTACCGTTGAACTGATAATGGATGTTGAGATTATTAATCTCAACGAAGTTGTTTTGGAAAAATTCTTCGACTTTTAATGGATGTTCGATATATAAATTTTGTTCTTGGTAGTCGGTGTTAATGACTTCGATTTGACTATGCCAATCTTTGGCAGAGTATATTTCTTCAGAGAGGTATAGATTGGGTGAAATCTCGTAGCTTTACTATTAATTTGGATTAAGGTGGCACAATGTATTTGTTAGACATAAAATTTGGCTTGAAATTTAAAGGAATGCTTGAAAAATTTATCACTAATATTTTGTTTCCAAGATCAACTTTAGCACCTAACATCTCTAGGGCATCAAGTCCTAATAGACCATCAAAGTATCAATGGAAAATAAAATAAGAAAACGAGTTTGGCCTCGTTGCTTAAACTCAATGAAATTTGGTAGGTAGATTTCTTTATTCAATTTGTACTTGTTGAGTATAGTGGTAATTATGGTTGGTTTAGTTTCTAAAAGATCATCTGGATGAATATATTCAGGGTTAATGAACGACGGGGATGCGCCTGTGTCTATTAGAAATTTTAAGGGTCGTCCGTAATGAAAGGATATGTTTATATATGGTAAAATAAACCCGCGTTTGTTTACATCTAAGTATCCTGTTGGTCTTTCGAAGCGGTTATTGAAAAATTTGGAGAATCATCTACTTCAAAGTTATTATTAAATGTGCTTTTGTCATAGTTATGTTTTTTTTTTTTTTTGAGGGAGGTGAAATGCTTTATGCACGCTGGGGCAAAGTGTGTTCTGCGGTGTCCGTTTTGCCTGGGCAATAGAGGCACTCCAGTAACGCTACCTTTCCCATTCGGTGAAGATACGAACGAAAGTACCCGTGGCTCCTCAGGCCACTGTAATTACCAGGACAGCCGGTTCGGAGACAGTGCGGTACGATGAGGCCACTCTCAGGGCTGGGCGCCTTTGTACCTGGCCAAGTCTCTTCCGATATTGCTCCTCACTTAGGGCTTCCGCCCATACCTCCGCACCATACAGTAGGGTTAACTGTACTGCTGTCATCAGGAGGCGGCGTTTGCTCGAGCTTGGACCTCCCACGTTGGCCATCAGCCTGCTCAGTAATGTGAAGCCTCTTGCTGATTTATCTCCAGTTTCCTTTATCTGCTGGAAGAAACTCATCTTGGTATCAATTGTCACGCCGAGGTACCTCACCGATGGTCTCGATCGTATGGTCTCTTCTCCGACTCGCACTGGAAGGATGGTCGGGATTCTCTTTTTGGTCAGGACAATGACCTCCGTCTTACTAAGGGCCAGAGACAGTCTGTCCGCTGTCATCCAGGTGTTTACGGTTCCCATCATCTGGTTGAGCTTTAGCTGCGCCTGTTGCACGTCGCGTGCTGATATCAGTGCAGCAACATCATCCGCATACCCGACCAGGGACGTCTCTTCGAGCAGTTCAATTCGTAGCAGGCTATCGATCCCTGTGCTGCCCCCGACGTGATTCTCCGTATTCGCTGTCCTTATTTAGTCTCGTACAACAAGCATCGGTCTTTCAAATAGTCGTCCAGTATCCGCAAGAGGTATCTCTGCAATAGATCGAACCAAAATAATATTTTGGAGATGCTACGTCTCTTTTCAAGGGAGTCAATAGAAATCAGCCCCAAACGATCAGTATAAGAAGGGAGCAATCAGGGATTAGTCCAGGGAAGTCCACGGAGGGCAAACCTAAGGAATCTGCGCTGCACTGCCTCGACGCGGTCTGACGAAGGTACAGTAAAGAAGCTTAGTTAGGTAGGGGTCGTCGAGTTCTTCAGACCATCTTTTAACGAAACCCAGCATCGAGTTAGCCCTACCAACGATCGAATCCACATGATCCTCAAATGAAAGGCGAGAATTGAGGACCACACTTAGGTCCTTCATCTTATCAACCCTGCATAAGGTAACGCCATCGACGGTGTAGTCAAAGAGGAAAGGACGTCTCTTACGGGAAAATGTCATAACAGTGCACTTGCCGGCATTTAAAGGAAGGCGATTGCGAACACACCAGTCGCAGAACACGGCTAGGTCAGAGTGTAAGGTACTGCAGTCTGCTTCGTGAGAAGGAATGCAAAAAATTTTAGCATCGTCTGCATAACACAGAATTTTACTGTGGGTCAGGAGAAGCGAAACATCATTGACGTATAGAATGAACAGAAGTGGACCAAGGATACTACCTTGAGGCACCCCCGAAGTGACGAGGATTTGGTCAGAAAGAGCTCCCCGAAACAAGACGCGCTGGATACGATCAGACAGGTAAGAGGAAAACCACTTTATGAAGCAGGATACCATGGTCAATCCTATCGAAAGCCTTACTGAAATCGGTGAATACACAGTCGACCCGTTTGCCGGCCTCGATGGCCGGTAAAGAATAATTAATGAATTCGAGGAGGTTGGTGGTGGTAGACTTCCCCTTGGAGAAGCCATGCTGGAAGGACCCCATAAAAGGCCTACAGTGAAATCGAAGAACGTCACTGACGAGGGACTCAAAAACCTTTGCGGTATGGCAAGTGCTGGCGATTGGTCGGTAATTGGAGACGTCTGGCCTACTGCCTTTCTTATGGAGGGAAATCAACACGGAATTCTTCCAAAGTTCAGGAAAGCGGCCAGATTGTAGGGACAGATAGAAAAAATAACAAAGAACACTGGCAAGAGGCAATTGGCATTTCTTAAGGAAAGAAGCGGGTAAACCGTCGGGACCACCCGTAAAGCCTTCCGCCAAATTAGATAAATGTTCAGCGACGAGAGCATCGTCAAATACTAAATCTTTAGGCTCAAGGGAGGTAGGCGGTAGCCGCGTCAAGTGTGTCAAATAAGAAGGGGAAATATCACAGAGGGAATCACAGAAAGAGGTTCGGAAAAAATCCGCAAAAAAATCTGAAATTGTGGGAGCATCGTCGCTCTTACAGTCGCGGTACCTCAAAGAGGACGGATAGGCATCATATTTGCGCTTCCAGTTAATAAATCTCCAGAATAATTTGGGGAACGTAGTTCTCATATTAGACAGGTACTCCGCAGAGGAGTCCTGCAGGCGAGCAGAGAAACGGTGGCAAAGGTCAGTGTACGCCAAGTAGTCATCATGGCTTCCTGAGATACAAAACCTCCTCCAAGCTTTACCCCTTAGGTTCCTCAGATGTCGTGAGGCACCATCAACCCAGGGACGGAACAGATAAGGGGATCCAGACCTAGAAATACTAATAAGAACAAATCGGGTAAAACAAGCGTAGAGGACATCATAAAAAATGCTTGTCGCCAGATCAACGTCGCGCTCCCCCAACACGCCCGACCAATCACAGGAAAGTAACCAGTCATCCATGCACAAGAAGTCAGCACGTTTAAAATTGCAGTAGAAGTCACCGAGTACGGAAGGAGATGCAACAGGGGAGTCGAAGCACATGGTGATTAAAAGAGCAGGGTGATGACTCGATTGAGGGACCAGAGGGATCACGCATCTCCTCACAACTATGCTATCAGGGTCAGAAGGAAATACGAGGTCAAGAAACCTTCCCGAATCATTGGGAACATTACAGCATTGAGCCAATCCGGAAGAAGCTACAGAGTCCAAAAAGGATAGAGCATGTTGGGGAGCAGAAGTAACTGAAGGTATAAGGCCTACAGCATCGGGGGAATGTATCCAGTCGATCCCAGGAAAATTGAGGTCACAAAGGAGCACGATGTCATCCGAGAGAAGTAAGGAATCGGTCAAACAGTCAATAGAAGCAGCGAGCTGTTCGTACACTGCGGAAGGAGAACAAAGGGGGAACATAAACAGTCAACACAAATATGCTTCTGGTAGGGAATCTCAAGACGACGCACAAAAACTCGAGGTCGCGGGAGTCAGAAATGCCGACGACCGAGCACGAGATACCCCCCTGATCGCACACAGGACGCCGCCGCCGACAGGAGAATATGGGTCAGAGGTAGCGATCCCGACGAAAAACCTGAAACTCGGGACCGAAAAGCTCAGAGTCCGAGATCCCGGCACAAAGCCAAGTCTCAGTCAAGCAGATAATATCGGCATCGGACGCACAGGAAGAGGAGAAAAGCAACACAGTTTTAGACCGCAACGCGGTCTCGTTTGCATAGTAGAAAGAGATCCGGCTGGCAAGATTTTTGGACACGAAGAAGGAGCCGGATGGGCTTTAGGGGTGAACTCACGGACGATAGAACCCGGCGGCCATATGTCCGGAGAGAGCACAGCTGTAAAGGCAATTTCCGGAACAAACACCTTAAATGAGGCGGTAAAAGTGCGGTCAACATGGCCGGGAGAAGAGCTAATTTTCCTACAGGCAATCACACCGCTAGGAACACCCACAGATGAAGAGATGTTACCGGCTATGTCGGCCTCAGAGATATCTGGGTGAACCCGAGAAACAAAAATACATCTCGGCCGCTGTGCCGGTCTCAACATGGTGACACCAGGGCGATGCGGAAAGTCCACAACATCGGCCTGCACAGAGCTAGCAGTGTCCAACATACACAAGGGGCGGTAGGCAGACGGGCAGTCCGGGCTCCCCCTTACCTTTGCTTATTAGCAAAAGACCCCCAATTCCAAGCATGTGTTTAACATGCGCAGCAAGAGCTCCGGGTTTTGCCAGAACACCATCTTCAAAACTTCACATTATAGACCCTCTCGGCGTGGTGGCTGCTTGTTTTGTACGGCTCTCTCCAACTCCTCCGCTGTGAACATCAGGAAGAACCCAACTGAACCGAAGACAGCGGATGTTCGGGAAAGAGTGCGTCCACGAGGTTTTCCATGGTGGCGGCCTCCATCACACACGTAGGTTTTAGGGCTCTGAGTTTCTGGGTCACTAGTTTGTACCCGAGCCCCCATGGGTCCCTGTTGACGTCTTTCGCCGATTTATACTCTGCGGATCGGAGATTTTCGCTCTACAGTAGACCCAGCCGATCTGAATCTTCTGCCGCTCCAGCAGTTTCGCCGCCGCTTTTTCGAGTATCTCAACGATGGCTTCTCTCTGCCCTCTGGAGTTAACTGGAGTTAGGCCAATCGTAACGTCTTCCAGATGTCCCGTTGAAGTGCTGCTTTCACTTCGGTTTCATCCGTGAGGCAGTCGAGGTCCCTGATCTTGACGGTTTGTCTAGGCTCGAGGTTAGACTCAATTGCCTTATCTCCCAGGATGGTCTTAAAAGCTTCCTGGAAGGCGCCCTTTTCCTTCGGCTCTTCTCCAATTTCTAGGAGGACAACTCCCGACCGTGTCTGCCGAACAGACCGGACTTTGGTCCCAGTGTCTTCGGGCTTGGTCGTCTCCCGGATTTCCTTGAGGACGTCCGCGTATGACTGTCCCTTCTCTGGCTTGATTAGGATCGCCTCCGAGCGCACCCTTATTTGCCTCTCTTTGACACTCTTCCCCTTTATCGTCCCGGGGGTGTCTACCGTCTTTTTCTGGGGGTTCTCCTCCTTCTTCTTGCTCCGCGCAAGTTTGGACCTCACGACATTCCAGGCTGGCGGTGATTCGACCTGCTCCGTCCCTAATTCTACTACGCTTTCTACGGTTCGCTTTTTGTGCGCCTCCGTTTCCCGTTACGCCAGACTAGAGGCGATCAGCTTCTGGGTGGGACTAGGAATCTCCGTTGTTACCCTGGTCGGCAACGCAGAGACCTCTTTGCGGGTAGACCGCACCTGCTCGGCCCTCCGTCCTCTCTTCCTGTTATAACTGATCGCGTCGATCAGATCTTCCAGTTCGGCTAAACCATTTTTAACCCCCATGTGTTACGCAATAATTCCTTTGCGCAATATTTACCCCGGCGAGCGTTGGAGAAAGGGGTGAGCTAGCACCTGACCTAAACACCTGATGGGCGCCACGTGGTTTGAGAGTCCACGAACTCCATAAACAAAAAATTATTTACCAAATCCAAAACATTTCTATTTATTCAAATTCATTTAATTCAATTCAAATCAATTTATCTTTCCAAATTTGTTACGGTTGAAATTTTGCGGATACAGCAACCTGCAATAAAAGGCGATTAGTTTCCGAAAGGAAAGGTATATGAATACTCCTTTACTTACCTGTTTGGTGTTGTCCCTATTGAAGATGCTGTTGATGCTGTGTAGATTTCTTCATTACAGATGAATTGCCATGACTAAAATCTGGAGGAGCCGAAGCACAGCTCGGATGCCGCAAGTGATCCAAAGTCTATAAGCCGTTTGCATAAGTATCAGCAGCATAATGAAAGGATGAGGCATTAGCACTTACCGCGTATAACACTCCTTATATTCGCTTTCGACACTAATCACGAAAGATTGGAAGTAAAGACGACCTCCTGGAAAAGACGGACTCTACACACCTGTCTTATTTATTAAATACAAATCTTGGAACCGACCTAGAAGAATTAGAACCTATATTATTCCCGAAACAAATCTAGCCGAAATGAAATTTGATTGGAGTTTACATACCTTTTATTATGAATCGAAGGATTTTCCTGTGGATGAAATATACCTGGAATTAGAATAGATTAAATTATAAATTTTTCTGGTAGACTTAAGATTATATTATTTTAAGGACCAATTTTCTTAGAAATCTAAATTATTTTATAGAACAAAAAGGAATTAAACATGTCAACATTTAAAAGAATATCAACAAGAATTTGAAATAAGGTAGAAATTCAAAATATTATAATATTCATGCTTAAATAAATAGAATCAACTAAAATTAAGCTACATTGAAATTAAGTTCGTTAGGTTTAATGAAATATTTCCGAGTTAGGTTGAGAACTATTACAGAATTTAATTGAGTATAGCCAAATTTATAATCAACCAAACGTTAGCTTAAATTTCACTTAATTGATAAAACATTGCAATGATAAATATTTACCTGAGTACGAAAATGTTGTAAGCTGAATAGGGAAGCACACAGGAAACCAAATACCTAAAATACCAAAGCACAAAAATTAGCAAGCCTTATCTTTTGGTAAAGTAATAAAAATAAAGGAAATAATTACCTGGCCCGGATTTTTTTTTTGGCACTGCATCCTGGAAGGCATACAAAGTCCACTGGAGTCACCAAATAACACTTTGGAGGTTGGCACTAAACATATCCAAAATAAAAACTATTCTCCATACTACCGGAATGTTAAACGAAGAAACCTCGACTACTTGCAACCCAAGGTATACGTTGTCGCGAAATTAAAGGCCCGAAAAGGAGCACCGAAAGAAATTTTAGCACGTGGACACGCCTGTCAAGATCGGAGTTTTTCCTCGAAAATTGTCACTTCCCGGTCAGGAAGAATTTTTCCGGGTAACAGAAAAGAAAGCCCGAAGTCAATAGAATATTTTAAAACAAAAAAACAGAATTTTAATTTTAAAAGATTTTACCAATATCCATAAAATTGGAAAATTTTACATGGCCTTGCTGGAAAACTGGAAATAGGGGTCAAAAGTTAATAAAAACAACGTCTTGGTATGTGAAGCAAGGCAGTCTTGTGTCGAAATTTGAGAAGTTAGTCCTGTGTCGAAATTTAAGAAGTCAGTCTTGTGAGAAGTCAGTTAATTGAAAGTCAGTAGAAAGTTTTGAAAAGTCAGGTGGAAGTTATAGTCTGGAGTGAAAATTGTGGGAGTCGTGAAAAGTTAAAGGAAGGCAAGCAGCAATAAAGGAAAGGACACCGCTGAGGAAGAATTTGAAAAAAAAAGGGCAGTGCAGGGAGGAATCCGAGCGCAACATAAATCTCAGGAATCAATCAGGAAAAAAAAGATAAGTGTTGGCAATTTTTTTTATAACGATATTTTTATTTAGATTCTCTTCATATATTTTCCTTGTTTTGTTTTGTGTGCTTTCCTTTCGGAGATTATCTTTCGTTATTTTCCTTTTTTTCTTTTGTTTGGCATACAATTTTTTTTTAGATTTTCCAAAAGTTAAGGGATTAATTCCAGTAGTGATATCTTTCGATATTTATTAAGTTAAGTGACACAAATTTGCGTGGATTTATTTAATTACGTTTAAGAAATTGGATTTTTGATTTATTCGATTAAATTTAAGTGATTGGATTCTTGATTTATATAATTAAATTTAAGTGATTGTGATTTGTTGGTTGTTTATTTCTTATTTTGAAGTTGACTTGCTCGAGTTCGTGGACTCGGCGAAAACACCACGTGGCGCCCACGGATGTTTTAAATTAAAACCCACCCTTTTCTCCATCGCTAGCGGGCATAACTTATGCTTGGACGATCGAGCATATAACATTTTGGCGCCCAACGTGGGGCCCAAAGGTGTAAAACATCCGATTAATTTAATAAATTTTAATTAGAAGAAATCCAATCGTGAAATATGCAAGTCAACTGTCAAATTTTTTTAAAATGTTTCGCAAGATTTGTTGCTACACAGAACTGGAGAGAAGCATTTGTTAAGAGCAATGGAAATTGAATTTTTGCAAAAGTTTTGGCATGAGTTTAAGAGAAAACAATTGTTATTAAAAGCGGAATCTTAAGAGAACATTTTGTTTACTTACTATCAATGAATTTTTTTTTTAAATTACCCAAGCGTCGTCACATCCATTTGGGTTGCTGTATCCATGCAAATAATTGAATAATCCACGTGTATGCATTTTTTGTTTTTTTATTAACTAGTTACGCACATATTTAATAAAGAATTTTACAATTCCACTTTCTAACTTTCACAGGCACTTATTTTCGTTTTCTCAGGTACACATTTTCACATTTCCGTATTGGTTATATTTTTTTAATTTTTTATTTTCATTGATGAGTTTTACTCAACTTCTTTTTAACTTTTGCCACTTTGGTTAAACTATTATTTATGTGTTCACTTCGCACCACAGTAAGCGCACTAGAAGCACCATTCTAATTAATGTTTGCCAATTCCTTAAAATACTGATCAGCTAATTATAGCTGCGGGAACATCGACTACGACCGCGTGAACAAAACTAACCGGCTTGGGAAATTTTGATAACAGCCAAATTTCATTGATGAGTTATACTCATTCAAAGAGAAATCACGTCTAGCATTTTGGATAATACTAACTCAGTTATATTGGATGTATTATTGCGAGCGTAATTGTTAGTTCATTCATTCCGACCTTGGATAATGTTGACCCAGTTCTTTTAGAGAATTCTCTTAGAGTTGCAGAAATTTATTTATCAGCTGGGGTTTACTGTCAATATTTTGTATAGGGAAAGTGGCACATGTTATTTGAAAAGTTGCGGTTCATCATTTTAAAAATTGTCAACATGCAGTACGGAGTAAACAATTCTGTTTTTATTTGTTTAGCTTGAATATTTATCCAACGAATATTTCGTTGTCGGTTTAGCGTATTAGGATTATTGAGCATTTTTGAATTGATTAATAAATAGATTTTGAATTATACGCCATTGCATTTACATATTGAATTAATAGTGCTTGGAGACGGCAAATAAGTATTTAGAATTCTACGTGAACCTAATCGGTTGTTTTATTGAATATCAAATTATATTAATATTGAATCAAATTTAGTATCTGCACCGGAATTCAATATCGTTGCAGAATTCAGTTCCAGTACATATAGCTTTAGTTATATTTGGGTGATTTAATTTGGCAGCTGGAAGACATACCCGTAAGGTGAAAAATAAAACGGTCAGTAAACATCCGAAGACATAACATATTTATTGTCTTCGTTTTATAATTATACCTTTTCGGGTTTCATTTGGTTAAACACCACATTTTAAGCAGTCTTCTGAAAAAAAAACGCGTAATGGAGGTCAATAGACTTAACCAGGAAGAGCTAATTTATGAGCTTAAAGTCAGAGGTCTACCCGTCGGCAAGGTAGATGAAATGAGGGTGAATTTGCGGGCAGCACTAAAGCTAGAAAAGGAGGGTAGAAACACATTAGTGGCTCCTCACCCATTCACCTTCCAAGAGGACTTAGAGGCACTGGAAACCAAAATCAAAGAAATAAGGGAGCTATTGGACGCTTTTAAGGGCGAGGCGGGATCTGGAGAATACAGAAAAATCGTCACGAAAATTGAATGGGCGCTAACCAGGCTTGAAAGAACAGTTGCAGTCGATGAGCAACAAAAGAAGGAAAAGGCCACAATTCGCGGAGAATTACTGTTATCCTTAGGTTCGCTAAAGTTGAAGGCAGATGGCGAGGACGAAGAAAGTGACTTCAGCGATGAAACAGAGGAACTTTCTAGGACTGCTGCAATTTTATCAAATTCACGCTCGCGAGTATCTTTATTTAAGTGGGATGTTAGATTCACGGGAGAACCTACCCAGTCACTCAATTCCTTTCTCGATAGAGTTCAGGAGATGGCCGATGCCCGAGGAATAAACAAGTATCAGCTATTCCGGTCAGCACTTGATCTATTCTCCGGAAGAGCCTTAATTTGGTACCGAGCGAATAAGGCAAAATTCCATTCGTGGCAAGATCTAGTGAAGGAAATGAAGAAGGAATTTCTTCCTGCACACTACGATGACCGGTTACTTGAAGAGATGAAGAGGAGGACCCAAGGGAAAGACGAAACGATGGGCATGTATGTAGCTGTCATGACGAACATGTTCTCAAGGCTGACGGATCCATTAACCGAAGCTCAAAAGTTGCGTATATTAAAAAGGAACATAAGCCCGTTTTACCAGACGCAATTAGGATTGACGGAAATTGAGACTATGCAAGACCTCGTTGACTTCGGTAGAAAGCTCGAGTCCGTACGAACTTCGGTTGAGGCTTTTGTCCCTCCCCCTTCGAGGATAAATCATCAGTTTTTAGAACCAGATTTAGCGTACGTGTCCGTCGAGCCGTCAACTATAGCACAATAATTTTAATTCTCGTTCTGGCGACTCAAGAGTTACCAAATGTTTCAAGTGTGGGAAGTCAGGACATATAGCCAGATTTTGCCGATCGGAACTTAAATGCTATGGTTGTGGAGCCTTAGGCGTTATTAGGCCAAATTGTAATAATTGCAGGAGAACACACAATTCGGACCAACCTGCTAATAGTACCAGCCAGAATTCACGAGATTCGGGAAACGGAAGTGGAGCTCGAGTTTAAGCGGCGAACCGAGTTTTCCAGAAAGGGCCGCCACCGAAAGTAACAGAGGAAGTTTTGAGGCTCAGATACAAAGTGAGGTAGAGAACGCATATAGCACACTAGTGGATATGGTGTTCGCCAAAATGGGGAACGATATGCGCCCTCACTTACCAGTTAGTATTTTTGGTGTGCGATTTTATGGCCTGCTCGATTCAGGCGCATCTCGTACGGTAATTGGTGGAAAAGGATGGGAATTGCTGAGAGGGTTGAAGCTGACACTTAGAGCGGACGGAGCAAGAAGAGTAAGTTTAGCCAATGGCGGTACGGTGAGTGTCCTTGGGGAAGTAAGTATCCCGATTGAGTTAGAGCAACGTGTGAAGATTTTCGAAGTACTCGTGATACCGGAACTACCTCACAGCATCATTCTCGGCATTGATTTCTGGCGTGATATGGCCATTCAAGCGGATTTTCAAGAAAATTCGTGGAAATTCCCGGATAACTTCGGACAATATCAGGTTAGCGCACTTCAATGTCAGTCAACGTTGACACCACATGAAAAGGCTGAGCTTGATGTATTAATTAAAAAGGCAAAAGCGAAGATGGGTACTGGTCTGGGCTGCACAAATAAGGTACAACATATAATCCAAACAGACTCCGCGCCGTTAAAACAAAGATACTACCCGGTTTCACCGGTTATACAAAAAATAATCAACGACGAATTGAATCAGATGTTGGAAATGGGGGTAGTAGAACCCAGTAGTAGTGCGTGGGCATCACCTGTCGTGATGGTCAAAAAGAAGGACGGAAAGTACAGATTCTGTGTGGACTACAGGAAGCTAAATAAGGTCACGAAAAAGGACTCCTACCCTTTACCATATGTATCGGCAACTCTCGATAAGCTCCGCGATGCGAAATTTATGTCTTCCTTGGACATCAAGTCTGCGTTCTGGCAAGTACCCCTCGAGGAAAAATCAAAGCAGTACACCGCATTCACAGTGCCAGGAAGAGGACTCTTTCAATTTCGCCGCATGCCGTTTGGATTGAGTAATTCTCCACCAACATGGCAAAGATTAATAGATACGGTACTGTCAGGGGACCTTGAGAGTAGTGTCTTCGTATATCTAGACGACGTTATAATCGTGACTCAGACTTTCCAAGAACACAAGAGGGTGTTAGAGGACGTTCTCAGTCGGTTATGTGATGCGGGCCTCGTAATTAATTACGACAAGTGCGAATTTTGTCGCGCCGAACTCCGTTATTTGGGATATGTAGTCGGTGAACAAGGTTTGCAGGTAGACCCGGATAAAGTCAAATGTATCCTGGAGATACAAAATCCGAAGAACGTATCAGAGGTACGCCGATTCGTGGGTATGGTGGCTTGGTACCGGAGATTTGTCCCGAACTTCTCAACCATAATTGCTCCAATTACATCCCTTTTAAAGAAAAGGAATAAATTCATCTGGTCTGAGGAATGCGAACAAGCCTTTCGCTTAGTTAAAAATAGTTTGATAACCGCGCCAATACTCGCTTGCCCTGAATTCAATCACCCTTTTATTATACATACCGATGCCTCTGGATATGGATTGGGCGCAGTTCTTACTCAACACATTTCTGGAGAAGAGAAGGTTATTGCATATTTGAGCCGTTCATTAAATAAAAATGAGAGAAATTATTCAACGACAGAGCGAGAGTGTCTGGCAGTATTATGGTCAATTGAGAAGCTACCGCCCTATGTAGAAGGCAGTCACTTTACTGTGGTAACAGATCATGCCTCTTTGGTATGGCTGCATAACCTCAAGGATCCCACAGGAAGACTTGCTAGATGGGCTATGCGTCTACAACAATATAGTTTCGATATAATTCACAGGAAGGGTAAAGAGCATTTACTGCCAGATTGGCTTTCCCGTTCAGTACCAATCGTCGATTGTCTTCAACACAGCGAAGGAAAGGAAGATAGATGGGTCGCGAAACTGATCAGGAAAATTAACGAAAATCCGGCTCAATATCCAGATTGGAAGTTCGAGAATAACGTTTTGTGGAAACATTGCCGCAATGAATATCCAGACCTGGGCTCCGGTGAGGACAATTGGAAACAGGTTGTTCCGAAAACTCAAAGGAAGGATATGATATATAAGGCACATGATTTGCCGACTTCGGGACACTGCGGGGTTCAGAAGACTTATGGTAGATTGAAGCAACGGTTTTATTGGCCTAAGATGAAAAGCGATGTAACTTCTTACGTTAAACGATGTTCAATCTGCCAAACGATAAAACCAGAATTGAAGCAGCCGGCAGGTCTGATGGCTTCAAGAATGATATCAGATAAACCTTGGGAGTGTATTAGTTTAGATTTGATTGGGCCCCTTCCTCGTTCCACTCGCGGATTCAAGTACATTTTGACAATAGTTGATTCTTTTAGCAAATTCCCAATGCTTTTTCCCTTGCGTTCGGCCAGCTCCAATTCTATCTGTCAGCTGTTAGAAGAATATGTGTTTCTGCTTTTCGGAGTTCCGAAAACCGTAATTTGCGATAATGGGGTACAATTCAGAGGTAACGAATTTAAGAAAGTGTGTGGAGAATATGGGGTCAAAATTAATTTTACGGCATTTTACCACCCACAGGCAAATCCGGCCGAGCGGACAAACCAAGTCATAAAAACTATGCTCAGAGCTTATGTGGCAGAAAATCACAGGGTGTGGGATAAGTACTTGGCTAAGATAGCCTGTGCCATTCGGACTTCAGTCCATGAAGTCTTGAAATTTACTCCATTCTTCGTTAACTTTGGAAGAGAAATGAAAACGCATGGGGGTGAGTATAATGACGACAGGGATGAGCACGAATTTCAGGCTGGAAAAAGAGGCGAAGCATTAGAACAGGTTAGAAAGGATGTAAGAAACAGGTTACTGAAGGCAGCGCAAGGAGCAAAGAATTCTTATAACCTCCGACGAAGGAATCAAAAGTTTCTGGCCAACGATAATGTTTTACGTAGAAATTATGTTTTGTCTGATGCCTCTAAATATTTCAGCGCCAAGTTAGCTCCGAAATTTATCGGTCCCTTCAAAGTGGCAAAAGTTGTCTCGCCGTGGACTTATGAGTTACATGATAGTTCTGGTAAAAGCGTTGGTGTCTGGCATGCAAAGGACTTAAAAATATATCATCCCCAATTAGTTGATAATGAGTAGTTCATTTGTGCATATTATATGATAGATTTATTTTTTTTATTAAATTTACAATTATTTACAATCGAGCCATATGAGCCGCAAAATTTTTTTGGTTTAATGTTAGATTTCGGGGAAATCTCCCGGAGGAAAGGGAGGGAATGTTACGGTTGAAATTTTGCGGATACAGCAACCTGCAATAAAAGGCGATTAGTTTCCGAAAGGAAAGGTATATGAATACTCCTTTACTTACCTGTTTGGTGTTGTCCCTATTGAAGATGCTGTTGATGCTGTGTAGATTTCTTCATTACAGATGAATTGCCATGACTAAAATCTGGAGGAGCCGAAGCACAGCTCGGATGCCGCAAGTGATCCAAAGTCTATAAGCCGTTTGCATAAGTATCAGCAGCATAATGAAAGGATGAGGCATTAGCACTTACCGTGTATAACACTCCTTATATTCGCTTTCGACACTAATCACGAAAGATTGGAAGTAAAGACGACCTCCTGGAAAAGACGGACTCTACACACCTGTCTTATCTATTAAATACAAATCTTGGAACCGACCTAGAAGAATTAGAACCTATATTATTCCCGAAACAAATCTAGCCGAAATGAAATTTGATTGGAGTTTACATACCTTTTATTATGAATCGAAGGATTTTCCTGTGGATGAAATATACCTGGAATTAGAATAGATTAAATTATAAATTTTTCTGGTAGACTTAAGATTATATTATTTTAAGGACCAATTTTCTTAGAAATCTAAATTATTTTATAGAACAAAAAGGAATTAAACATGTCAACATTTAAAAGAATATCAACAAGAATTTGAAATACGGTAGAAATTCAAAATATTATAATATTCATGCTTAAATAAATAGAATCAACTAAAATTAAGCTACATTGAAATTAAGTTCGTTAGGTTTAATGAAATATTTCCGAGTTAGGTTGAGAACTATTACAGAATTTAATTGAGTATAGCCAAATTTATAATCAACCAAACGTTAGCTTAAATTTCACTTAATTGATAAAACATTGCAATGATAAATATTTACCTGAGTACGAAAATGTTGTAAGCTGAATAGGGAAGCACACAGGAAACCAAATACCTAAAATACCAAAGCACAAAAATTAGCAAGCCTTATCTTTTGGTAAAGTAATAAAAATAAAGGAAATAATTACCTGGCCCGGATTTTTTTTTTGGCACTGCATCCTGGAAGGCATACAAAGTCCACTGGAGTCACCAAATAACACTTTGGAGGTTAGCACTAAACATATCCAAAATAAAAACTATTCTCCATACTACCGGAATGTTAAACGAAGAAAACTCGACTACTTGCAACCCAAGGTATATGTTGTCGCGAAATTAAAGGCCCGAAAAGGAGCACCGAAAGAAATTTTAGCACGTGGACACGCCTGTCAAGATCGGAGTTTTTCCTCGAAAATTGTCACTTCCCGGTCAGGAAGAATTTTTCCGGGTAACAGAAAAGAAAGCCCGAAGTCAATAGAATATTTTAAAACAAAAAAACAGAATTTTAATTTTAAAAGATTTCACCAATATCCATAAAATTGGAAAATTTTACATGGCCTTGCTGGAAAACTGGAAATAGGGGTCAAAAGTTAATAAAAACAACGTCTGGGTATGTGAAGCAAGGCAGTCTTGTGTCGAAATTTGAGAAGTTAGTCCTGTGTCGAAATTTAAGAAGTCAGTCTTGTGAGAAGTCAGTTAATTGAAAGTCAGTAGAAAGTTTTGAAAAGTCAGGTGGAAGTTATAGTCTGGAGTGAAAATTGTGGGAGTCGTGAAAAGTTAAAGGAAGGCAAGCAGCAATAAAGGAAAGGACACCGCTGAGGAAGAATTTGGAAAAAAAAGGGCAGTGCAGGGAGGAATCCGAGCGCAACATAAATCTCAGGAATCAATCAGGAAAAAAAAGATAAGTGTTGGCAATTTTTTTTATAACGATATTTTTATTTAGATTCTCTTCATATATTTTCCTTGTTTTGTTTTGTGTGCTTTCCTTTCGGAGATTATCTTTCGTTATTTTCCTTTTTTTCTTTTGTTTGGCATACAATTTTTTTTTAGATTTTCCAAAAGTTAAGGGATTAATTCCAGTAGTGATATCTTTCGATATTTATTAAGTTAAGTGACACAAATTTGCGTGGATTTATTTAATTACGTTTAAGAAATTGGATTTTTGATTTATTCGATTAAATTTAAGTGATTGGATTCTTGATTTATATAATTAAATTTAAGTGATTGTGATTTGTTGGTTGTTTATTTCTTATTTTGAAGTTGACTTGCTCGAGTTCGTGGACTCGGCGAAAACACCACGTGGCGCCCACGGATGTTTTAAATTAAAACCCACCCTTTTCTCCATCGCTAGCGGGCATAACTTATGCTTGGACGATCGAGCATATAACAAATTATTCAATCTAATTCAACTGACACAAAAAGGGGCAGAGCAAAGTAGCGCACAAACTCAACTATAAAACTAAACTCTAAAATAAAAATGTTTTCAAAAATAATTCGCAGTACTTATCTTTGTTTTTGTTGTTTTATTGGTGTCCTAGCCAAGTTATTCCCTTAATCCAATCTCCTCCGAAATCTTCGTTCGTCCGTCATTAATGTCAAACGTCATCGTGGTCTTGACTATTCCGCTGTTATATTTTCCCGATCCTTACTTTTTCTTTTCCACACTATATATTGTCTTTAATTTTCTTCTGCTAATTTCTTACTTTTGTTTTTTTGAACTTTTTCTCACACCACTTAGCTTTTCACAAGGTTTTATACTGCAACATCACTACTGGAACTTCGAACGAAAAAGTGAGAAAGCCGCTTCACCTACCAAAGCTTTTATTGAAAAAGCGCCCCTATTGACGTTTCCGCCCCCTATTTTGGCAATTTTTCCTCAATCGGTTAGGATTCGGATTCATAATTTTTTTTTTATTTACATTTTATTATTTTAAAATGTCCCTTATAATTTGTGTTTAATGTTTTCATTAACAGAAAATTTCTCCTTTCTTTCTTTTGTGTATATCCGGGCAGCATTTACCAATTTGACAGGTACGTTCACATGTTTGTTTATTTTTATGTTGCTATTAATTTGCAGGTGGGCTTATTTCCAATATTTGCTTTGGGTTACGGCAGTCTCGGTACCATTTATATTCTTCTCGGGAAATTAAAGTTTTTCGTGATAATCGGTAATGTCGATGTCGGTGTCAAGGTTAGGTTGTGTTTTGCGTGATATTTTGGAATTTTTGAGAAGATTGGACCAGGTAAGTAGTAAGTTTGCTCTAAAGTAATGTTTTCTTTGTTTTCAGGAAGAGACAAGTATTACGATTTTGTATTTCACGCTATTTCAACATTCGGCTTCGTGCGTTACTTTACCTACCTTACATCATCGCTACAGAGGTAAGTTATTTTGACATTAAAGTGAATAATTTAAATGAAACTTAATCTAACTTAGTCTAACTTAATTCTAATTCAAGAAATACTGAGATCCCGCGACGATTTATGTGTGTATAGTGAATATATAAGCGAAGAAACGTGTCAACGTCTTGTGCATTCTCGGAAGGACTTTATCACCACAAACAACAAGATACAGCAAATCTCCAGCGTTTTAAAGAAAAATGTCATCTAAATGTCATCTTGGAGACACCTTCAGTATATCTTGACTATAGCATCAGAGTACTCATGAAGGAGGGAAGAAGGATTTTAACGCTCCGTACGTGACAAGGAGTAAGATCGCCACCAAGTCTGATTGAGCGTGTCTGGCCCATTGCGGTAAGTATATTTCTCCTGTATCTCCGCTATTGCATTTAGGTTCTGAAAATAAAACAGAATTCTTTGCAGAATCATTCAAATTTCGAAATGGAGGACACAGATGGAGACGACCAGTACAAAGGTAATTTTGTTTTACTATATAAAAATTTATTAATAATTTCTTTTTGTTTAAGGTCACCACATCCCTTACACTGCGGAATTATCTCATTACACATGGCTATGCCCCGTTGCTTATTTAGTGGCAGCCATCATGTCTTTGATTATGGCCTTGCATTTGTCCTCGTCGTTGTTGTTGTTGTCGTGTTATAGAACTGATTTAATTGCATCTGATAAGAATGTTATGTAGTTCCTCAGCGATATACTTAGGAAATCTTGAACGTGTATTATTGAAAGGTGGATTGTTGGGGTTTGATTGGTTTTGATTAAATGGACGGTGCCTTCGATTACCGTACAAGTTGAATACTTCGTTGGCTTGGCCTTCTATTTTATTGCGAATAGCTCCTAAGAGAATTTGTGAATAGGGAGAGCCATCAGCGCTTCTAGTATAAGTGAGAATGTCTTCCACGTTATTAAGAAATTCATGCAAAAGTCTGGGATTACCGTCGAATCGCGGTAAAGCATGTATCTGTAGGGGAAATTACACTTGGTGGCTGGTAAGGAAGTTGGTACTTGTGGATTAGTTGGGTTATTTGTTGCCATTTCACTCGTTTTATTTAATTTTTAACGAATTTCACTTCGATTTTCACTAGACAAAGAAAAATAAATTCGGGTTAGATTTGGTACACTATTACTGTGATTTTCTAAATGTTCGTCTTCGTCAATCTCTGGAATAGAGCTAACACTTAAGAATTTTCTTAAATTTTTTTTATATGATTTGAAAATATTTCCCGACTTTTTTTAAGTACTCGGCATTAATTATAAATTACTCACAACAATTCACTTTTTATTTCTTAAATTCTTACCCTAAATTTGGATTTTGAACTAAATTATTTTCAGTATGCTTTATATGATTCAATTTATATATTTATAATTTCTTCACTTGTCAGAATCAATTGGTTTTTATTTCGGAATCTTTTCCTTACTTCACTATTACTTAAAATTTTCTTCTTTAATTGGTTTAATAATTAACTTATTGATTGTTAAGTTCATAATTCTTTAATGTACTGATTTCCTAAGTTCAATCTATAAACTCCTATTACTTGTTATTTACATTTGATTTGTATACATTTTTTGCACAAAGAAAGGTTGTATTTGTGAGTAAATAACATATAACGTTTTCTTCATCTTCAGCAATTGAGTCCAGTTGTAAAGTTAGTTGCAGGCAATTAGTCAAAGAGTGCAGTTGAAATAAAGTTTTCGCTAAGTCCCAGAAAGTTTACATTGATTTTAATTTATCAATGCACATATATCTTAAAAGTACTAAATTTATTTAGATTGGATTAAGAAATGAAAAAGGAGAAAATTTAAATATTTTGACTTACATCTGCGTAAAGATAAGATGTTTTATCGTCTTCTTTGGTCCGTTAATCAGTTTTTCGGAGATGAATCTCGCAGAATTCACGGTCGCTGTGTTTTTAGTATGTTGATCTCTGATGATCTTCTTCCTCGATAATCCGTCGAATATTTTTTGTTCTCGGTTTTTTTCGACAATCCTTCGAATTCCCAGGTGCAGATTTCACACTAATAGCGATTTTTTTTCACGATAAACCGTCGTTACTTAATAATTAAAATCGCTACACCGTTTCGTGGATCGTTAACTGATCCTACCACGACTGCACCAGTTATATATCGCACGCAAACGTTAGTGAAAAAAAAATATTTCTAATAATTGAGATTAAAAGGATTTAATTTAAACAACTCGATAAAATTGATTTATATTTATTGACTTGTCGCTTTTAAGTTCTACAAAAGACTGACTTATAATCTAATTACAGTTTTAAGGTTAGCGCTATCATAACTTATCTGAAGTTTCTTGGTAAATCGTCTGGGTAGTTTCCTGTTATGTTGCTGAAAGTGTGGGAAAGATCCAATGAAGCTTTGCAGGTGGTCATATCCGAAGTGATTGAAAACGGCTTGAGAGATAGCTATCCGACCAGTAGGGCTTGCAGGAAGTTTAATCCTGCTTGGTGGGACAAGAATATAAGGTCGCGGAGACGGCACTCACGGAAGATTTTCAATAAGGTTAAAACTACTAAACTAGCTGAGGACTGAGCTGGATTTAAAGCGAGCCAAAAAGAACTCAAAAAAGAAAGTAGACAGTAAGCTATTTTGTTAAACGGTTGTCCTTTTTTGAACGAGCATTAAAAATTAAACGTAAACAATAGGCAGTCACTTGAATTAATTTTGTGAAGGATGAAAATTTTTTTACTAAGGGTGGCTCCTCAACAGTGTTTGTAAAATTGTTAATTTTTCTTTTTTCTAGGTTGATATTGGATTGGTAATATCCCTTCGTTAGTTTTAAGTTACGAAGAAATAACTAAACGGAGCGGCTATACCACAGATTACTTACTACTAGATAACCGGCTCTCTAAATTACCCAGCTAATTTGAAAAAGTAACACCACAGAAAAACGAAATATATCCAGCTTTTAAGGTCATAAGAATATACATGCAAATAAAGGGTACAGGTAGTGTGTAGTCATTTACTCCTGTCAAAATTATTTGAGAGAATCACTTACTCCTGTCAAAATTCTGTTCTCATCCAGAGAGAATCAAGCTTTCTCTCAAAAAAGTACCGCCGAATCTTGTCGAAGAGAAAAATGTACCAAAATTTATCACCAATAAAAAGAATTCATGTGAATAACATGACTGAGATAGTTACTTGTGTGCGTAAGAAACTTCCAAACTGTCAATGTATTCTGATCTTTTAATGAGTGAAGTACATTTGACATTTGTTAAAGCACATCAGAAAAGTATACTTGTCTCCTACCCACAAAATCTCCCGGGAAAAAAATTTTTAGTTCTGACTGCAGGGTTGTCCGATGCGGGAAATATATAAAAGCAACCAAAAAATTTTCACTACTTTGTTCGAAGCCGTTTATCTAGTAATAGTAATCTTTGGGCTATACCGTGTAAAAATCCTGTACGTGAGTGAAGCATCTCGTTTGTGGAAGAAGTATGGGGACGAAAGGGCGACTTTAATTTCGTCAATTAGAAGAAGAAACTTGAAATGTCATTTCTAATGCAAACAAGTTCCGGAAAGAATTTCTTTTACGTAAAATATATCCAAAGTGTGTTAATTTGTGAGATAAACTTAATAAACTGAAACATTATAGAAGTGAAAGTAGTTTCCTGTGTAAAATAAACTAAATAAAATGTCATGCATTGTGTAAAATTGTGAAAATCGAGTCCATTGCCGATTGCGCGGAAAGTCATTTCATACGTAAGTTTGTCAAAAATATTTCGATACAGATTTTAATTAAAAGTAGTAAGGATAATTAATTTTTCGTTATTGTTTACATTTGGAAAAAATTATTTTATGTAGTTTCAACTTGCTTTATTTTGGCGCAGAGACGTCGTAAATATATTATTTTGGGGGCTATTGTACTTAAAGCAAAATTATTTATATTATTGAAATATTTCCTACCTAAATAAATTTACTACGGCCATATTCAAAATGTGTTTGTAGTGGAAAGTGTGTAAGGAGTAGTGAGATGCTTCAAAAAATTGCGATTATAGCCGATCCGTTTAGTTATTTCTTCGTAGGTTTTAAGCCATGGTGGAGCATTCCATCAAAAGTCAAAATCTGGTAATTGTTTGGGTTGAAAATCTTGTGACGCACAATCTGCTGGATTGTGAGCAGATGGCGCCACGAGTGAGGTGGAATTGAGTCTTGGATTTCAGCTACCCTGTTTGCAACAAAAGTTTTTCATCTTATGGGTTGACTGAAAATCCGAGGTAATGCTATTTCTGAATCAGTAGAAGCATATGTGGTGACGATAGAAAATTCATATAAATCTTAACTTGTCTGATAAGTTGAGCCTGAGTGGAAGCGTCACAAAAGCCATGTATTGTCTAAAAAGACGGAGAATATTTAATCCACCTTGGAATTTTTATCTTTCTCAGTTGTGGTAATTGATACTTAAAGTTATTCCATTCAGCTGTAAAATTTTTTTGGACTGCTTCAAAGCTGAACTCATATGTCAGTGGGTGCCATCGAATTCCCAATATTTGAATGGACTCGCTTTCAGATAATGTTAATACTTCTTTTATTTCTCTGTGTTCGTAGAGAATATTTTCTAATAATTGAGCATTATAAGCAGTCCAATTGTGAACATTAAATTAATTGGATTCCTGTGGACGTGTCGTGCGCTCCTGTGAATAAATCGTACACATAAAAGGACAGGATAACAGGATTTAAACCACCAATAGATATTTTTGTTTCATCCTCAGTGAGCTGGTAAGTTGTTCTCATGGCTAAATAAGGCCGTCCCAGATGTGACATTTGCCAATTCGTAGTTTTCGATTGCACCCTTAAAACAGCATGATGTGGGAGATTGCGATGAAAAACCTCCTCTGAGGTTAAGTCCTGATGTATTTGTTTCTCTGGAATTTCCTGCATATGCCTTATTTGAATATATTCGTTAATATATTTTTGGTATTGCTCTGCTATTTCTTCGTTTCGTCTCAGTCGCTTTTCTAGTTGAATAAATTGTTTTAGCGCTACGTGCTTTGACTGCTCTAGCGTTGGCTCTGTTGACTCTCGAAATGGAAGCATTACTTCGTACTGTCCATTTTTCAAACAAGAGTGTGTTTTTAAGTACAGCTCTTCGCATTGTTTGTCCTCAGGATGGATTATTTTGGTTGAAATTTCTTCCTGTTCCCAAAATCTCCCCAGCTGTTTATCAAGTCTTTGTGTTTAATTTACTTGAAAGTAAATGTTTCACACTTGGGTATAGTAACATCTCTACTTTGACCCATTAATATCCAACCCAGTTAAGTGTTTTGAGCTTTAGGATTTCCATTGCTTCCTCGTATCACTTCGTTCTCAATGAGTTGGGCGTATATGTCAGAACAAGTAACTTGTAGAAATTTGGATCTTCTTATTTTAACAATCTATATCTGGTTCAAATTTTAAATATTGATTTGCTCTGGAGGCATGACGTCCGTAATTTTCTTTAATACCAATGCGAAGGCTGACGTTTGGAACTTAGTATGTAGCAAATTGAGTTGAACTGGTACTTAAGAGGTAGTATGGGCAGCCTGAGTTTTTCCTAGCCCAGTTATTCCCATATCGGTGTTGGTTCTCCTTAGCTTAAGCCGTCGGCAAGCGGCTACAGTGATAAGGGAAATCTGAGAGCCTGAATCGAGTAGTGCTCTCAAGACCCGTGATTCTCTCCTTGAACCTTGCACTTGAATTAGTGCTGTTGATAATAATACCCGTTTAAAATCTGTTGAAAAGAATGCTTCAACTTGAGCATCCGTATTACAGATTGAACTCTGCTGTGGTTTAATAATAGATTTAGAGATTATTTCTCTAGAATTTTAAGTGTAGAACTGTGTGATATTTTTTCTGGCATTTTAAACATCTCTTTTTGCTACCACAATCTATTGTGGACACAAGAACTGAAACAATTTTTGTACAACGGATGTTGTTGAGTCACCGATTTGAAAGGTGAATTGAAAAAAACGTACCGTTTGTCTCATGGTGTTTTGAAAATGATATCGAGCAATACACATACTGAGCCTTTCAAAAAAGTTCCCGGCCACTCTTCGCAGCAGATCTGGTAGAATTCCAGAGATGACGTCTTAAATCGCCTCTTTCAGAGCTTCAAGGGTTCGAGGTCGAAGTTTGTATACTTCAGCTTCAACGTATACCTGCAGAAAAGAGTCACACCGCGTAATATGGTGAGAGCGAGGAGACCATGGAATATTCCCCCGCAAAGAGATCAGGCGACCTGGAAAGAGCTCTTGCAAAACTTCGCGTGAACGACGGGCAGTATGTGCCGTATTCCATCTTGTTAAAACCAGAAGACTTCTGTGTCATTTTCCTCGCCATACTCTTCTATTTTTGGGCGCAGAAAGTTCTCCGCAACATCTCATAATAGCGAGCCGAAGTGACGGTAACGGTTAATCCTTCCGACGCAAGAAAATAAGGACGAATAACGCCTCTAGAAGAGACAGCGCACCAAAATGTTACTTTGTGGAGGTCTTTGATGCAGTTCACGAGGGTTTTAAGCTGCCCAATAACGAAAATTTTGTTTGTTTACTGTTCCACAAACCTGAAAATGCGCTTCGTCGCTAGTCTACAAAACAGGGCCGGGGAGTACTGCAGCTACGATTGCATTGCAGGCATCTCTTAGTTTCACAAAATCCTGTGCAAGAATCATCTTGTAGGGGTCTGGGTGAAAGACTGAGTGTAAGATTCGCCTTACAGTTCTGGACGATATTCCAAGCGAAGCGGCATGTTTTCGCGCAGATCGGGTTGGAGACTCTTCAATTGACGCTCTTACTGCCGCGATATTTTCAGGTGTTCGCACACATTTGTCCCCTGACCTAACTGCATTTGCCCCGCCCCACTACTCGGTCTGTGGTTCACAATTGCTTTGGAAATTTGCTCGTGAAGACCTTTTCTGTTTTAAGAATTTTTTCGATTTCTATCTTGTCTATTTCTCGGTCTATCCGGCTCGAAGGACCAATGTTAAGCCTATAATAAGAATTAAACAAAGAAGGGATGCCGGGTCAATAAATGACAAGACAAAGTTTAAAAATTCAATATGGGTTTTCATTAAAGTGAAAAAGTAACTGAAAACTAAATAACAAAATAATTCCAAATAATATAAATAAAAAATAATAATCAAAAAAAAGGAATCCAAAAAAATAATAATTCAAAGAAAATACAAAAAATAATAAAATTCAAGAGAAAAAAGCAAAAGAAAGTTCAAAAGAAGAAGATAAGTCGAAGGAATCCGAATTATTTCTCTGTGAAAAAAAGAAAGTAAGCGAGATTAGTTAAATGTATGAACAATAATAAATTATTTCGCTGAAAATAGCACAGACGTGAGTCTGAAACAACACTGCAATAGCTCGAAATGTGGATAGGGAGAAGAGGAAAGGGATATTTGCTGAAAAATAAAATTTAAAGTTAGAAACTTAATATATATAAAAAATGAAATGATATTAATGAAAAAAAGAAATGAAATCAGAAATACCTTGTCGAGAAACCTCGAATAGCCGAAATCAGCTCAAGTTGACCAGTCGCTCTGAGCTCTGAAAGCAGAATGACTTTTCTTGACGAGTGCACTCTATTTATATAATTCGAAAAGCATTGATTAAATGGCAAAAGTCCGGAAGCTGTTTTTCGAATGATTAATTTTATGGGAACGTCACTGGGTAAGTTTGTTATGATTTGGATTTGTGGAAAATTTTAATTAATTTTTTTATTTTATAGGAGCAAGGATTTTGAGAATTGCGAAGTGTCATCAAGTTGCGAATAGGAAAAGGTACAGATAAGATAAATTATTTTAGTGAAAACATTTGTTAATTTTCTTTCCGTTTTTTGTTGAGGATTCAACAGGTTTATTGAATTTTTGAAGTATTCACTCGGATCATGTGTTCTCTCGTACCTATTTTTTTTGTTCTTGGGGAAAAATCATTGTTTTACATAACAATAAGAATACAGAAAAATTATGGACCCTAGAAGCAATGATTCCGGACAGCTAATATTAACAAAACGGTGTTGTTTAAACTTATTTGTTTGTGCTCTCAGTAGTGAATAAATATTATATAGTAAAGTACATTTTTTTAAATTAACAGACAAATAAAAAGTATGTTTTATATCGCCGATTATATTGGCTGACCAGATGGAACAAAATAAAATTTTTGAAAAAAAAAAATCCCGCAAAATTAATGGTCGTTAAAGTAAAGACGAAATTTTGCGGGCTTTCAATCAAAATTAATTTATTATTCAATTAAAAAAAAATTCAACAAACTTATATTAAAAAATTCAGAAAAAAAATTCTTAATTCACTAATATAGTTTCAAATTCACTGTTGTAAAAAGAAAGAAACAATTAATTATTAATTAATAAGAAGGAGTGCTGCATATGTTTATCGAATGGCCGTACTAGGCATACCTCGATTAACTTAACAGCACGATTACCAGATGAAAAAAGAGAAAGAGTTCCTGCTGCATGATTCTTTAGATAGGTTTCCAGCGGCCATGCTGTCGAAATTTTAATTTATGTTTGATTTGCGAACGCCATTTTGTGTAAATTTGTTTAACCATAATTGATATGTTAAAGAAACCCGTAATTTTCTTTTGTTTAAATGAATTGTATTTACAACTAAATAAAATTATGCATCCGATTGAATATTTTTTGTAATATTATATTGATTGATTGTTGATCAAACTAAATGTATGTCCATAAAAATGGTGAAAGTAGACATTTTTTTTCCAAAATGTTCCGATACTCGATGAAAATATTCCCTTCTCCTTTCCGCCTTTAGGCCTATTCTTTCTCTTTTCCACTTATGGGAAGTTTAGAAATCATAAAGATTTCCTTGGGGAATCATTTTTGGTGAAATTAATTACTACCAATAACTTCCACATAAAATTTCACCTTAATTTAAATGTTTTTGATCATGTGATCAAACTGTCATCCGTGAGTTTGTGTTTTTTAAATGAAATTTAAGTGTAAGTACACCTTTTCATACTCTCGCGGTTTCAAAAAATCGATTTTTGTTTTTTTTTTAATTTCAATCTATATGTATCTGAGAATACGCCACAGAAAGGATTTCATGAAAATCACGTTCCTTTGAATGTTTCTGGGAACAGAAAGGTACCCGTCTCCGGCCGTTTCCGAGAAACTAAGCGCGGCGCGTCACGACGGCGCTTTTCCAGTTAAAAATCATTGTCTAAAGAATTTACCGGTCCGTTCTTGAGAAGGATGTGGACAACCAAAAACATCAACGTGATGAAGAAGGAGAACTCTACGGCGCCGGTATAGCAGATTAACTCGTAAGTTACTACAATCAAGTTACACACCGTAATTTATCATTAAACGCGTTTTCCCGAAAGAAGTGTTTTTTTAGTTGCCGAGTAAGACTTCTCATAAAAGTATTGGTCCGATTTCAATAATTTTTTTTTTAATTGTTCAGAAAACATACCGCTATGTTTTCCCGAGTACGATTTGCAAAATTTTATTTTGTTCCATTTTTATAGCCTCTAATAGGTCAAAAAATGACGTAAAATTTGAAATTTTTACAAATTGCTGCATAACTTTTACAAATTACAAAATAAAAAAAATCTGTCACGGGAAAACATAGCCAACGTATCTATGATTATAAAGAATATAAATTTTCAGATTACAGATTACCCAATTGGCCACAACTGTGCTTAAGCGGGACCCATGCAGTTTCAACATCAATGTCATCAATGACGTTTCAAGGTCGCGATAAATATTTTTTTCATCTTCAAAAGTAAAATTGAAAAGTCAAAACATGTATCTTCGAAATAAAAAAATAAATTTTAAAATGTATTCAGTAGATCCTTCGCAATTTATTCCCCAAAAAACCGCTCGAGAGTAGAGGACCCCCTTAAGTGTTGTATTTGTGTATTGAGTGTTTGTATGTGAATTTTTATTGTAGTGATATAAAAGTTTGTGTTTGTTATCATTTTCAACTCGCCGGCAAGAGGATATTTCATCGAGCATATGTAAACAATGGTAAGTCAATTTATTTCTTAAATTTAATTTGCATGTATGTCGCCTAATTATGTGTTGTAATTCAATCCAATGCATGCTTCATGTTAAATGTTTGTTTACTCCTTTAGTTAAGTGTTCTGTGTAATGTTTATGTTCATAATTTGAAAATGCATGATTAATTCAATTCATTTATTTATATTTCATTGTTGGTTTAGATCAAAATTCTATTTCTTTTGTTCATTTCAGGTACTGCAGTAACAGGTTTATCTTTTGCTTAAATTGATTCAGGTAAGTAGGTAATCCAGGTAATTATGTATCAATTCGATTTTATAAATTCATTCTAATATTTCCTCTTATTAGGTAAACAAATATTTTTCTTCTATGGCTTTAAAGGTGTATAACTTTTTTAAACTATCAGCTTCAAGGTGTATAAACAATAATTATGTGTATATATTTGCTCGTCTAAGTAAAAAACCAAAAACTCTGTCAAAATGAGAAAATATAAGCTCCAGCGGAAGTAATGACAGCAATAATGACGGTTGCTTGTTATTTGCGTAAAAGAAACACTGCTCTAATCTTTATTCCAAATGAGATCATCATCATCAAAAGAGATCATCTATTAAGCTTTTAAGGTCGTTTATCACTGCTTTATCATGAATTTTTTGTTCACTGTCGCTTTCTTTTAAGTGGTCAAGTATTTCTTGCACAGCATTTTGCTTTTTTTGCGACTTGTAGGGGTTGCTGATAGAATAAGGTGCTGGAACTGAATCTTTTTCTTCTAACAAATTTACAATATTCTGCATCAAACGTTTAATAAAATTCCCATACTGTACGGTTTACCTTCGGATAAAGAGTTTGTTTGTTTGTATGTTTGTACATTATAGAATTGTTTAATTCTTCTAAAGAGCAGGAAAAGGTTTAATAGTAAAATTAAGAACACTTGAAAGTAACTTCTTAAAAGTATATTACAAATCAAATTTAATTACAATTTTAAGCCTAATAAAACAAAAACCAATTACATAAAATTAAAGTAAACGTTATTTAAATAGTTGTCATATCACAGCCGAGCTAGCATAGTTGTTTTTCTCTCAGCTGTTTTCTTTATGACAGTCGTAATTTTGGAATTAATTTCTGTGTTCTACTTCAAATGCCAAAATTACGACTACGATAAGGAAACAGCTGGGAGAAAAATAACTGTGCTTGACTGTAATATGACTATTTTAAAAATACCCATAACCTTTTACTCAAGCTTAACTTAATAAATTGAAGAATATATGAATAGGAATTACAGTATCTCGCAAAAGTAGATATACGCAGCACTCTTGGAAAAATTAATAATGTTGTTAAGGTAAAATACAGCGAACTTCTTTGATGCATATAACGGTATATTCAATAATTTCCTGGCAACTGATGAGCATAGCAATTATTGAAATTTTGCAGAAATATTCATTCATTCGAAGGAAGTGTTGCAATAGTAAGTAAACGGCTAGTGCTTTAATTTTTTTGACAACACAGTAATTTTTGTATTAAAATCAGCTGTTGTACTTCTTTTTAACAGATCAGGTGATATTAGTACGAATTTTGTATTTATTGTACAGATTACAAAATACAAAGAACACAAGGGAAGGGTGGAAGGTGATAATCAAGATACTACAATAAATAAATAAATACGAGTCGAACTTGGAACCTCTTTGTTTTTTGGAAATCGGTTAAAAATGAGTCATGCTGGAAAATAGACAAAGGTTTTCTTAAATACTGCAGTCTATAAGAAAGTGAAAGAATTTCAATATTTCCAAGGCTAACGTACACAACCAAAATGCTAAATTGAAGAATTGTCAGTATTTAAAATTCAAATTCCCAGCTCTCTGCTTCCACAATTCAATTTAAACTACTGGTGGAAGGAAGAAACGCTCCGTCGGCTTTACTGTCGTAAGGGGACTTCATACAGCTTGAAAAATTTCTACGATAAGGTCGAACTACTGCCACGGAAAAATGTAAGTTGGGCGAAAATCAGGTGAAGCATTAACCTATTCATGCGCTGGGGAGAACAAAGCGTTATGGTTTGCTGATGCTCATCTTTGTACGCCATAGGCAAAATTTTTATTTTGGAGGAGCGAATTGTAAGATGCACTTCTTATATTTATCATAAAGGGCTTTTAACCCAATGAAAAAACATTCGCCATCTTTGCCTTCGAAATGCTCGTCTACTGCCGACTTCATTTCTTCGTCACTCGAAAATCATCGTCCTCGAAGGTCTTTCTTGAAATAAGAAAACAGGAAATAATCGCTGGGGGCTAGGTCTGGACTGTATGGCGGATGGTTGATTTCTTTAAACCCTATCTCGATCAGGGCACGCCTTGCAACTCGCGAAGTGTGCTCGGGCGCATTGTCCTGCAAAAACAGGACTCCTATCGCCAGTTTGCCTCTCCTTTTATCGACAACCACTTTTTTGTAGTTTTTTAGGAAGATAGTCGATGAACAGAATCCCTTCTCAATCCCAAAAAAAACAGTAGCCATGAGCTTGGATGCCGATCGTTTCACTTTGTATTTCCGTGGAGTTTTTCTCTCCACTGCATTGACTCCTGTTTTAAATCTAGATCGTACTTCCGGATCCATGTTTCATCAGCAGTGACATGTCTATAGATGTCCAAAAATACCTACGAAGTTGTGACCTAACGCTGCTTGTTCAGCGGAGTGAGCATTTTTGGCACCCATTGCGCGCACACCTTTGTCATGTGCAAATGATTATGGAAAATGTCACCGATTCAATCCTTGCTAATGCCTATGGCTTCAGCTGTCTGCCACAACTTGATTCGCCGATCTTTTAAAACAAGTTTTTTAATTTTTCAATATTTTCTTCGGTAACGGTGGTGTTTGGACGCCCTGACCTGGGATCATCTTTCGGCGACTCCCTGCCTTGCTTGAATTCGCGGCCTCAACATCATCTCATCAAATATTTCCGACGGCGTTTTATTCTTCTTTTTGAGGAGTTTTATGACAGCTCTGTACTTAAATTTCGTACAATGCGCGGATGACTCAGACATGGTGACGTTTACAGTTCAATTAATAAAAGCATACTGATGCTAATGGCATGAACCTCGGTATTTATACTACTGTGGGTATTCACAATTAGTTACATTTAGCGCAAGATATTAGTGACACTTAAAGGTACTTCCGCTTAAAACTTTTCAGCAGCCCTTCGTAGCTCAAGCGTATCTTAACTTCATAAAGTAGATCATAAGTTTCTTGAATTACATTAAAAACGAGAACATAAAGTTTTTTAAATGGCTAACCTATCGAAAATCCTAAAATCGAAGATCGCTGGGAGTGCCCCAAAGAAGTCGCTGAACAATTCCGGACACTGCGGATTTAAGGTAGTATTTGCTTATTTTTGTTGCATCAATTGTGCATTTCAATAAATAATGAAATCATTAAACATTTCTCAATCCACGTCTCCTACCTATTATTAGCAACAATTAATACACAATTTATGAAAAAGTAGCCTAGAACTATTACATAACATTTTTCTTTCCCGCATCACCGTTTACTTACTTTTACGAGACACTGTAGAATATTAACTATTGAGAAGTAAAAATAGCAAAAGATTTCACTTAACTAAATTATTTTTAGATATAAATTATATCTACGATTTCCAAGATAATAGTTTTATTTTCAAACGAAGTAATTTTTTAATAAGACCGAGATTTGAGACTGCTTCTTTTCTAATTTGCCCTTAAGGATTTTCAGGCAGTCGCGTGCTGATATCTCAACAGTAGTGAACTTGATGTGTGAATAAAATAGATCCTCTTGCTTATCTTGCTCCATAAATAGTTGCGAAAGCACATCAACATACACTTGCCAAGAAGCCACGTTCTCGGAAAGGCGCTTAGCAAAACTGTCTACTAGCTTACCGACATTTATTAACACGTCTTTCACTGCAGTAAAATAGGCTTCGTATTTAGGAAATACTTGAGATAAACACTCCTCAGTTTCACTTAAATAAAATTTTTCAAAACTCTGAAATTCTTTCAATAGTTTCGTTATGTTGTCCTTGACTTTTTTCGAAGCTTTCACTTTTGCATATATATCACTTCTCAAGTTATCGATCACCACGAGCGAATCTTCTATTAATTTTCTCGCTCCAGTTACAAAAAAATTCAAAACACCAGAATTTCTTTTCGTAGTAAGCATTTGATGCTGATAATAAGCTAAGGCACGTGAAAGTGTAATTTGTGCAGATTCGGTGTTTCCCTTCGTTTTAGGTAGGTTGTCAATATTTATTACAGATATTCCAAACTCCTCACGTGCAACTTTATAATTTTGCTCAAATTTTTCGTACTGTTTCTGTTCTTGGTCAAAATATGCCAGCGTATTATTTGTTTCTAGTTCTACTGCTTTTAAATATATTTCCATTTTCGTAATAGTTTCAGCAAATATGGCACCTTCCTCTGAAATTTCAAAACGACGGGAATCCGCATTCTCAACGAAAACAGTAGCAACAATAGCACCACCAACGAAAAAAAATCCTCCCAACAAACCAGTAAAACTAGCTGGAACACCCGTTGTAACACCTGCTGAAATTGATTCTAGTAATTTAGCTCCTTCATTAACAGGCGAGGTGCTATCTTCAGGGTTTTTCTCATCTTCTTCCTTATCTTTTTCCTTGTCTTCTTCCTCATCTTCTTCAACTAAACATATTAATTTGTTTGTAAAATATCTCCTTATTAAGAAATAAATTATAGTTAACATGCTTACTTTCACATATGTCTCTTTTGAATAAATTATCTTCGACCCCATCCAGTACTTTACCTGTTGAAGTGCAAAATAGTTTGAGAATATAATTTAATATTTTAACTTAAAAGTAATGTAAATGGAATGGCGCCATCTATTAATAAATCCATAAACTAAATGTGGTAAAGGGGAAGTCAAGTGGTTAATAAGACAGCCGCAATATGTAGACTTTTTTTTTGGTACAATTTCCTGACTCGAGTTTAACTGTATTAATAGGTGATCACTTAGAATAAAAAACTAGAGGAAACGCTGTACCGTGTAAAATTCCTATCCGTGAGGGAAGCTGCTCGAGGAATTTAAAATCAGTTGGGGTCGTTGACTAACAGAGACGAAATCATATAAGAAAATGGGACAAACATTTTTCGTACTGTCAAATGTTGTTTACTTTTGTGCGTGAAAAAATTTTCTCGAGTGAATTAAGTTAAATTTTGTTCAATTTGTTAAGGTAGCTTCTTTTAAATCTTTATGTAAACATTCCAATAAAGCTTTTAGACTATGTTGTGATTTTTTTTTTGTGAACCGACTTTGCCTTAACACCCAGAATTTGTTTAAATTAATTAGCATAAAGTGTTCGGTATTTTCGTGCGAAAATAATTAGAAGTAAGATGATGGGAAGTTGTTTTTCCTGTAAATACATAACTCGAATAACTACTAAATTCATTCTTTAAGCATGTGAAGTTCAATTATACCCTCAATTTATGGATAAAAGCAAAAGTTTCATATGAATATCTGTGAGGTTAACGCGAAAACTTATTTTAATGTTTTGGGTTGTTGGTAACAGGAAGGAGTCAAACAAAGTTTTTAGGAGGCATCAATAGGAAATCTTAAATAAGATTTAATCAATAAAAACCAAAATTGATGATTCGCTTGAGCTATAATATAACGTCAAAATTAGCATGCAGCTTAAATAACACATGGGCTGAAAAGTCCCGGGCCTAACAAAGAAAACGCGGCTTTTTTTGTTCAAAATTGGCTTTATTCATCAACGTAATCTCCATCAAGAGCCACACTATCATTCCAGCGCCGCTCTAACATTTCAATACAACTTTTGTAGAACGATTTATCTTTTGCTTCAAAATAGGCCACAGTTTCAGCGATAACCTCTTCATTCGAGCGAAATTTCTTACCGGTGAGAATTTTTTTGAGGTCTGCGAACAGCCAGTAGTCACTGGGAGCCAAATCTGGCGAATACGGTGAATGTGGAAGCAATTCAAAGTTCAATTCATGTAGTTTTGCCATTGTTTTGCTTGACTTGTGAGACGGTGCGTTTTCTTGATGAAACAAAATTTTTTTCTTTGCCATATGCGGTCGTTTCTTTGCAATTTCGGCCTTCAAATGGTCCATTAATGCTATTTAATATTCACTGTTAATGGTATTTCCTTTCTCAAGATAGTCGATGAATATTACACCACGCACATCCCAATCGATTGTTGTGCTTTCGGGCGCTTTGGACGAGGTTCATCAGTTGCTGTACACTCAGATGACGATCGTTTTGATTCCGGAGTGAAGTGATGGATTCATGTTTCATCCATTGTTACATATCGACGCAAAAATTCCGGTTTGTTCCGTTTAAACATGGCCAAACACTGCTCAGAATCATCAACACGTTCTTGTTTTTGGTCAACAGTGAGCAAACGCGGCACCCACTTTGAACAGAGCTTTCTCATAGTCAAATGCTCATGTAATATAAAGCCAACACGTTCTTTTGATATCTTTACGATGTCAGCTAACTCACGCAACTTTCACTTTTCGATCATTCAAACGATTTTGTGGATTTTTTGATGTTTTCTGGTTTTACCGCCTCATTTGGACGACCACTGCGTTCTTCATCATCGGTGTCTCTACGACCACGTTTGAAGTCAGCAAACCAACGCTTTTTTATTGTTTCCGATGGAGCGGAGTCCTTATAACACTTTTGAAGCCATTGCTCCGCTTGAACGGTATTTTTTCCCATCAAGAAGCCGTGTAAAATTAAAACACGAAATTGTTTTTGATCCATTGTTCCGAAAATAACAAAAGTAGTGTTACTCTTAGCACAATAACTCACAAACTTATAAGTAGAATATCATGAAATTTTAACAGCTTTCTTTTGAAGGTTAGTACTAACTGAAAAAGCGGTGAATGCAATAAGAACAGCGCCATCTATGTGTTAGGCCCGGGACTTTTCAGCCCATGTGTTATTTTATTCAGAGAAGTTTAAATCAAATTATTCTTTAACGAAATTTACTTTTGGCCCCTCTTTAAATCTGACTTAATTTATGCCTGTATTGTTGGTACCACTCCATCGCTCGAAATTCTACTAAAGAAATTTGCTTCACTAAAATAGAGTTACAGCTCTTCCTATAGTTCTTTATTCTAAGGTTTCTCCAAATTGAAATGTCAAAATAAATGGAAAGTGGGGCCAAAAAGAAATTTAAAATCTTGATATATCGTTAAAGAATAATTTGATTTTAACATCTCTGAATAAAATATTTAAGCTGCATGCTAATTTTGACGTTATATTATAGGCGAAGCGAACCATCAGTTTTGGTTTTAACTGATTAAATCTTATTTAAGGCTTTCTATGGATGCCCCTTAAAAACTTTGTTTGATGCCTCCACTAGTACAAACGACCCGGAACATTAAATCAGTTTTCACTTTAACCTCACAAATATTTTTACAAAACTTTGCTTTTTTCAATAAATTGAGGTTTTAATTAAACTTCACATGTTTAAAACATGAATTTAGAAGTAATTTCATTTGTAGGAAAAACGACTTTATATCATCTGATATCAAATTATTTGCGCACGAAAAAAACCGAACACTGCATGCTGCTTTATTCAAACAAATTCTGAGTGGTTTAGCAAATCACAAAATAGTCTAATAATTTTCGAAAAAATTCAAAACAAACTGTTCAAAACTCGAGCGGAGCAAGAAATATAATTTTCTTGACAAGAGCGGCGTTTCTAATAAAGAAAATCTAAATCCCTTTGCCTCTTCATCAGCAGCAGCACCAAAGGGTGAGATTTTTGCACGTGCAGAAACGTGATTCTATGGGGGTGCATGTCGGCGACTGGGGTTGATTATTTGACATTTATTAAGTCCAGAATGGATTGCTTTCAGTATTTGGATATAACTGAAAAATAATTTAATAATTTAAAAGTCAGAAAATCTCTAGCGGGATCATATATCTTTCAACAAAATAATGATCCCAAACTACAACACCTTTAGTTCGAGAATGATTATTATACAGGGTGTTTCAGATCTGACGTGCCCAAATGAGTGGGTTGATAGATCTCAACTAGACAAACAAAAAGTTTTAAGTCAGGGGGACGGCAATCTCAACCGTTTGGGAGTTACAGGGTGATTCATAAGTTTCAGTTTTTCATGGTATGCACATTACTTTTTTATTTTTATCGCTTGATCTACCAAACACAGCCACATCAAACAAACGCTAACAAACAACTATCCTAATGACCTTTCGAAAAATGTTAACACTACTGATCTAGCTCTTACCATTGCTCGTAAAGTCAGTTCCAAAAGTGAAAAAAATGGTTTGCAATTACCTAAAGTTCAGCATTTTCCCAAGTTTTCTCCGAAATTGATGTAATTAATACACCTCTTTTCTATTTTTATTGGATTTCCCATCTTACAACCTTTCCAAAAAGGTGCAACATGACAAGGTAGACACAGGATTAGAAAAACCGCATTCTTAGAACTCCCTGAGTACGTGATGCGTGGTGGGTGGGTGGGTTCTCTTGCCGTTACTTAACGACTCAACCTCTGCATACCCGCCCACCTAATAACATTTCCTTACGCAGAATCCAAGAATTATTAGTGACTCATCATTAGCATTACCTCAGCTATTCTGATACACAATCAATTTCTATTTAAACGTCCATTTCAGTCGCCAGACCTAATTCCCATAAAACATTAATGAAATGTAGCCATAATGCGCCCTACGCCTTTAAATTTAATTGCAAAGACCGAATGTTTTACAGCTATACAAGTTTACAGAAAAACGGGGTTTGTGTGTGTGAATATAGGGAGGCGCAGTTTGTTAATGGCTCTTAGCGAGATGCGCGCACTGCATAGCCCAGTTTTCTGCAGAGAATGATGCCATTTAGATGCTTCACAGAAGACTAATTTCTTAGCTTTGGAGCAATAGCTATTTTGTTGCTCTAATGGAGCTACAGCCTGGTGGTGCTCCCAGGTTTAATATCACAGGATTGTATTTCATTACAGCACAGTATTAGCGTCAGGCATATTCGAACTGCGATGTAAAAAGCAAAAATGAAAGATCGGTCGATGAATTTAAATCTAATCCAAATATAATTAAATTGTTGAGATAAGAGAAGGGCGCATCATTCCATAAGTTAACTGCAATTTCCTTTTTTACCTAAGGTTCCCAGGGGTCGATAAAACAAATAATCTAACAAAGCTTGATTCGCCTTTTTAAGTTTTCAACAAATCAGCTATTGAATTTAAACATGATCGCATGTTCATAAAAGTTGAATGTTAAGGACTCCTAAAACCGCTAGCAGGTTTATGATGCCAAAACAACAGTGCTGAAACATTTGATCCTCCTTTTACATTTTCTAAATTTGACATGCGATTTTCTGTTAACGAGACCAAGTTTTTATTCCAACAAGGGTCTGCGCCAAGCGAATTAAAGAACTTAACAGATATTCATATATTATATATATCTAATTTCCACATGTGCACATGTTTGCGGCTTCTAATCAACAACTGAAATAACTAACTGCATATGAGTACACGAAACATTAAAATATCGTACTTTAAGTGGAAACTCTTAGAACATGTATCAATTACAAATTCTTTAATAAAACTTTAATTAATTATTTAATTGTAGGTTATTCTTACCGATTAATGTGCGTGCAAGTAAACTTCCATATGAAGGCTCTGCGCGGAGGGATACTGAAAAACAAATTATTAATATATGTTTCAAAATAATGTAAAAATGTAAAGAATAGCGGAACACAGAAAATTGTTTTTTTTAAAGCACTATTACCTTTAAAAAAATATCGATTCATTTTTGTTAATTATTTAAGAGAGTAGTATTAAACCCAAAGATGCGAGTCTTACAGGTTCAGTACAATTACTAAACGGCCTACTACATATATGAATCTACTGCAAAACCTGCTGTCGACAAAATTTGCAATAATTGTTCTATAGTGAGTTATTATATAAATTTGTTCATTTAATGGTACTTTCGACTGTATCTATACTCTGGGTTCATTTCAAACATAGCACGATGGCGATGATATGTTCATTTCATTTATATATATTGTATATTATACAGGGGTTTCAGCTCTGACGTGGCAAAATGAGTGGGGTGATGATCTCATCTAGGCAAACAAAAAATTTTATGGCAGGGAGGGAGCTACAGGGTGATTCATAAATTTCAGTTTTTCATGGTATGCTTACTCTTTAATCTTCCCAACACAGTGACATCAAACAAACGCTAAAAAACTACTATCCAAATAACCTTTCGAAAATTGTCGTGACTTTACTCCTACCATTTTTTTTTATTTTTATTTTATTTTTATACGATGAGGCCAAATCCTAGGGAACAACCCTTTCATGCGTTAGCATGGTTTAGGCCGGAAGGTAATTAGGGTAAGCGTAGTGAGGAAGCTTGAGTCTTGTTTTTGCATTGCTGCGAGCTAGACAACAGCCCAGAGACAGAGTGGATTATTTTAACTTCTTAATAAAAGCTCACGGGGAGATCTGGTCTCGAACCCAGGGAACATGGCATGGTGGTCGTGCGGCTCAACGCATTGATCCAACTCCGTCTTGCAGGTACAGTCACTTCCAAAAATAAAAAAAGTAGTTTGCGATTACCTAAATTTCAGCATTTTCTCCAATTTTCTCCGAAATTCATGTAATTACTACACCAATTTTTTGTTTTTATTGTATTGCCCATCTTATTACCTTTCCAAAAAGGGGCAACATGGCAAGGTAAACAAAGAATTAGAAATACCTGACTACCTAATTATTTTATTGCACATTAGGTAGGAAATTAATAAATGTCGAAAATGTTTGTTTTGGGTTAACAGGTAATAAATTTTAATTATTGCTACAAAAAAGTTATTAAAATGTTAGTGTAATTTTGTTTTATTGCCGATATTAGCTTGTGTTAGCCAGAATTCACGCCCATATATCCTAGCGTTCTGTTACTCGTACCTGATGGAAATTTTGCTATAAAGAAAGGGTCGGTCAGCAGAAATACCTATCATAGGTAAAAAACAGATCAATAAGTGCGGGTGTTTTAAAAGATTGTACACGGATATTATTTACATTTATGGTGTAGTAGACAGAAACGAAAGAGCGGCTGTACTGGAATATCAAAGGAGGTTCTCTAATCGGCGAGCACCCTAAAGAGGGGTATTTACACGGACTTTCCGAATGTTAAGAGAAACAGGAAGTGTAACTTCCGCCGATGTCGAGCAGCAAATAATCATCATCGTGAGACTAGACCCTGAGAAGAGCACGAGTTGAGTTGCAAGGCGATTAGGAGTGTCTTCATCTAAGGTTGTGAGGGTTATTCATCGAGAGGGATTACGTACATATCATCATAACCCAGTCCAAGGACTACTAGAAGGAGATTCCAAGAGAAGACTGGAATATAGCACGATGCATTTCAATTCACCAGGGATGGTATCAGGAACCTCCATACCTGGTCGAAAACTAACACACAAGGGACAAAGGTGAGCTCATTCCAGCAGAGATTCAGTGTCAATTTTGGGCTGGTATCATCGGCAACATTTGTTAGGACCATTCATTTTGCCGCAAGTGCTTAATAGTGAAATTTATGCGGACCTTTTTGACAATACACTGCCAGAACTAAAAGAGGAGATCCCTGTGCATAATTGAACGGCCATGTTTTACCAATACGACGGAGCACCAGCGCATACTGCTAACATTGTGAAGGCAATACTAAGTGAAATATTTCCTAACCGCTGGATTGGACGCGGTGGACCGATTCCTTGGTTTGCTAGATCTCCAGACCTTACCCCATTGGACTTTTTCTTATGGGGAACAATGAAGGAAGCCCTTGTAACAAGACGATTTATTTAGCAGAATTGGGAATCCAGCCACGAAAATACGGGAAATACGGGAGGCGGTGGACATTTTGGACAGCTTTTATAATTTACTGAGATTAATTGTAATACGTTTTGAATTCAGTAAAAAAGAATTAGAGTTTATATGAGTTTAGTTTCTTAAAATTGCAGATTTTCAATTATTTCCCGATAAGTTTTTTACTTAGAAATTTCTACACCCTCTCTTTACTTGGGCGTGTTGTACCTTTTTGTAAAGGTAATAAGATGGGCAATCCAATAAAAATAAAAAATAGGTGTTCTAATTACATGTTGACAATTTTGGAAAGGCCATTGAGATAGTAGTTTTTTGGCGTTTGCTTGATGTCGATGTGTTGGATAGATCAAAAGATAAAAAGATGCATACCATGAAAAACTGAAATATATGAATCACCCAACATCTTAACGACCCAACAACGGTGATAAAAGATCATTGAACTCAGCTTATCGGTCATCTGTAGCTGGGAGATTACTTCAGTCTGCGTTGCTCCGCTGACGATGGCATGGATGCATGCCGAAATGCATCCGGATTCGGATTTGTGAACGGTACGTGAAGAAGGTGTTTTTTAAAAAATCACCCTTAAACTCCTAAACGGTTGAGATTGCCCCCCCCCCTGCCGAACAAGTTTTTGTTTGTCAAGTTGAGATCTATCACCCCACTCATTTTGGCACGTCAGATTTGAAACACCCTGAATATGTATGTATGCATATATATAGGCTTTCCAGTATGACAAAGATCGTTCTAGCTCCTAAACATTTATCGTAAAAACAGCTCTCCATTCAATAAATTTTTATACACCAGTGCGAACCAGGAATTTAAGTCTTTATGTCTAGCTAACTGGATGGATTATAGTGAAAATATTGGTAATCAATTGTCAAAGGTAAAAGATTCTAGGGATTGGCAGCTAGTGAAGAATTAAAAAAAAACCATTTAATATTGGCGATGCTTTGGAAATAAATGTGCTAAATGAGTACTTTGCGCCAATGCTAGCTGGCCCACAGAGTCTGAATCAGATATTATATGCACCTCCTTTGTCTGAAGTTGCAGAACTGGATATTGATATAGTGTTGGAACAGGTGAAAGCGGTGCTGCTTAAATCAATGAATAACAAGGCTCCGGGTCCTGATAGAATACCGATGGAGTTTTATAAAAATGCCCCTGGCAATTTCTTGAGTTGCCCCTTAAAAACCTTTAACCACATCTTGAATTCAGGAACCGTACCTGAGGGTTTTTCTCGTTCCTTAATTTTGCCAATTTATAAGAAGGGGGATCCTTATATTCTACAGAATTACCGGGGCGTAGAATTTATGGATACGAAACAGAAATTTTTTTGTGGTATTCTGCTGGAGATTGAGATTGAGTTCGTGCAGGCCCGTAGAGACAAAATTCGGTCCCGGGGGGTACCACATACGGGCCCCCGCGAAACGAATTTCTGGCCCAGCACTAAGCGTTTACGGGCCCATGTACAATCGAATGATTGACTTTCAGTTTAAAATCTGTCTAGTATAGTACACTTTTTCGATCGTGAAGCATTTTTTTATATAAATAATTAAAATGGAAAAATTTTTCTATTGATGACTTAGATGACGGGGCCCCTTTCAAAGCCCGGGCCCGGGGGGTTTGACCCCTTTGCCCCCCCCCTGTCGGCGGCCCTGGGTTCGTGGAAGTATACTCTGTACTAACCGAATATCAGGCAGGTTTTAGAACGGGGTATAGCACGGTGGACAATATATTTAATCTATTCAACTTGATAAATGTTGATGCTTGGAAGGTAGGAAAGAAGAAAGTCTACAGCCTTTTTGTCGACTTTAGCGCCGCATTTGATTTCATCGAAAGACAAGCGCTATGGTACAAATTATGCAACCTTGGGATCTCAACAAAATTCGTAAATATCCTAAAAGGTTTATACTCTGGTACGATGTCTTCTGTTTGGAATGTAATATGTGTGGGGAATTTTTTGAAACAACATCGGGTATGCGCCAAGGTTGTGTCTTAGGCCCTCTGTTGTTTGCACTTTATACAAATGATTTAAACGAATCAATTGGCGGCGGCATTGCGCTGGAGAGCATTCATATTCGACTTGTAATGTATTCTGATGATCTGGCACTTTTAGCGGATAACCCAGGTACTTTGCAGAAAATGACTAAGAACCTAGAAAATTATTGTAAATTGTGGAGTTTATCTGTCAATCTTACCAAGACCAAAATATTGATTTTTTGTAGGGGTGGCGGGTAATGAGAAGTGTTTTTTTCAGGGAGAGGAGATTGAAGTTGTCAAGGAGTACAAATATTTGGGAGTTATATGTATTTACCCCAAAATTTTCGTTTAATAGTCATGTACAGGAGAGATTGAAATTGGCAATGAACAGTATTAATATAACATGGAGAAGTTTTACTCAAAAGCGCAACATAAAGTTCCCCAAATTATATGCTCCACTTGGAAACTGGACTGCCAAGTGCGTCACTCTTCGCTTTGGGGATGCATTATAAATATATTATGAAGGTTATTTGTAAGATGGCTCCAAGTAGACTACCCATATAGTAATGGAAAAAAGAATTAGTTGGTATAATGATTTGTGTGAATTATCAGAGAAACACTTCAACGTTTTGTGAAAACCTGGAAGAGATTTTATGGAAAAAGTTGGTATGGGCCATGACTTTTATAAAGAGCTGAACCATAACCTAAATGAAAATTTGAATTATTTCGAGGATGGAAACAAGATAGAGCTGATCAGATACGTGTTTATGTGCAGGGGTTGTCTCTTATGGCTAAATGCAAACCCATTGAGAGCGGAGTTCAATTCCGAGTGGTCAATTTGTAATCTAAATAAGGAAGAAAATACTGAGCATTTCAGCGGGGTGTGCCCAATATTCACTAGTTACAGGCTTCAGTTTTTGGGGAGTAGAGTGCTTGCTCGAAATGAAGTGATTCAGTTTCTTAACGGTAAGAATTGGAAGGGTTTATATAATTACTGTGCCTGAGCGTGGAAATATCGCAAAATGCTAATCGAAGAGTACAACTCCTAACTTAGACAGACTCCGTGTGTTGCTTTATGCTTGTCGATGTGAGGCGATTAATTGTGCACGTTCACAGGGCCCATAGTAAATTAAACTATTAATTATGTTTCAAGTGAAAATCAGCTCTAAGGTTTCACCAACATTTTTCTTTTCTTTTTTCTTTTTGTGTAGTAATTCTTTACCACAGTTTCTTACTCGTAGGTCAGGGCGGATTGTATAAGTTAGTTGTATTTGAGTATAAGTACTGGTAACTACATTAAAGCAGGGTTCCGAATCGATACAAAATATCGCTCCGCTCCACGTATCGATTCGGCCTGGAGCGTTTTGAAAATATCAAACCGCTCCGGAGCGGATCGATAATTTCCAAGTTTGATATCGAACCGCTCCGGAGCGGATCGTTATTTTCCAAGTCTGAAATCGAACCGATCCGGAGCGGATCGTTATATTCCATGCCTGATATCGAATCGCTCCGGAGCGGATCGTTATTATTTTTAATTTCAATCGATTCGAACCGCTCCTGGAGCGATATTGGATCGATGCGGAGCGATTAGAATATCGCTCCACTGAATCAAAGGAATATACCTAGTAATTTTTATATAGTGCACCACACACGCAACTTAATTACAAGATGTTTTGTACTGGGCCTTTAGTGCGTAGGTAAATGGGTGCTGGGTAGGATTGAGTGGTAGGGTGTGTGGTGAGTGTAGGTGATTGTAGGATTGTGGGAGATAATTGGTGAGACGTTTATTCTTGCATATGACTGATAATTTTTAAAAAGCGCAAGCACCTCACCTGAAAATTAATTACAAAGTGACTTGTACTGAGAGGGCTTTTAGAGCTGTTGTGAAGGAGTGAGTGGTAGGATATGTAGTGGGTGTGGGTGGTTAGCGGGTGACATTTAATTACAAGGTGTGTTTTACGGACCTAAATATACGTATAGGGTTCTGAGAGTTGTGGTGAATGGGTGCTGGGTAGGAGTGAGAGGCATGGTGTGGGGTTAGTAGTGGTTGGGTTTTGGGGGAGGGGGGGGGGGGAGGGCGGTGGCGGCAGGGAATAGGTAGGATAGCGGGTGTTAGATAGCAGAGGAGAGAGAAGGGAAGGCAGTGATGTGCGAAAGGAGGTAAGGCTGCATGCGGGCCAAATTACGTGAGGGCAACTTACTAATTTACCTTTCCCTAATGAATCAAATTAATATAATAAAATCATTGTGTTCATGGTATCATTAAAGCTAAGTTTAAATTAAAAATTTGGTTGATTTGAAGTAATTGTTGTTTATTTTGGATAATTGTGGTCTCTGTTTGCATATCTCTGTCTCGCTGTGCGTAGTGCCGCGCCCTTGGAAGAATTAAAGAAGTGGAACAAATATCGCTGGGGTTTTTTTTTCGAGTAATATGGTTTTTTATCCATAAAAAGGTATGTACAAAAATTATATTACTCGGAAAAACACAAAGACCTACTTTACCCTCATAAAATTTTATTTTCTGAGACTTGAAATCAACCTATATTTGATGGGGTCTTTCTTGATATTGCTGTTTTTTTTTTTTTTGGATTCCTATGCACATTCCAAGCAAGCGAAGTTTACTCAACTTTTATAGTCAGCTCCCTTATTTGGCTAAATAATTCAAATAGTTTAGCATCAAACAGACTCCATTGGGTTCAATTAAAAGATTAAAAGGGAAACCCTTCACTTAAAGTTCTTAGAATAATAAAAAGTCGTGAAGTGTTTGTTGATATTTTTAACACGCAGATTAGAATGAAAAACTTTTGTTTTCTTACTTGCAGCAAATCGTACTGCAACGCTAGTAAGAATTGCGTATTAAACTTGCTTTGAAAAAGCAATTTTGCTACTTTTTCTTAAAGGTTCTTATGTGAGAGTCAAACTCATCACTCACCACTTGTAGTCGCATTTTAAAATATTTCTAAATAAATTGTTGCCAGGATAATGCTTAAAAGGAAGTTTCCAAAGTAGAAATAGAAAAAAAATATTATTTCTGATATAAAAAATACCAAACGAACTGGTCTCGAACCCGCGACCTCTTGTTTCTCAGGGGAACTCACTTTCCACTACACCAAAGTTGCAATTTAAATTAATTCCAGCACAAATTAATAAGAATGCTTTAAGTTCATACAATGAGTTCAACAATTTATTCAATATTAATTCAATTTAACAAATTTCACTGTTCCAAAAAATCCAAAGTTTAAAATTCACAAGCCACTGCACAACTATAAAAATGTTTATTTGATTTCAACTAATTTAGTAATATTGATTTCAACTGATTTCAACTTAATTTTTAGATCAAAACGATTTCAAAATTTCCGATCACTCTCATTTCGACTTTCGATCCGCGCCGCTTCGATTTCAAAGTACGAATGCCAACCTATACTTTTGTGGAAGCTCAATTTCCCCTTCTTTCCTCAAACATTTCCAAAAAAGGCAACTTCTAGAGTTTTCATCAAATGCATTTCGATTTTATGACCAAATATGGTCAAATTTAAATGAGTTTCAAATACACACATTTACATTAAAATGCATTTTTCCCCACCTAATTATGTCGTCTCTTTCAATAAATTTTATAGTACTTGTTCAGCTCTACAATGTTGGCGATATTGTTATTTTTCGATAAGTTTTTGTCAATAAAAATATTGTCAAACGAATGACGGATTGAAGTATAAACAAGAGGTAAGTAATGTGTTACAGGGAAAATACGTGAGTTATTTTAATAAATGTCTAATTGTAGTGACTTGCAGTGATGTCTTAATGATTTATGTTCTTCGTTTAAGTTGTGCAATGTCTTGTGTTAAATGTTGTAAATGTGGTGAGAGGTTTGTTATTGTTATTAAAATTTCAAAATATTTACAATACTAACTTTCTTAATTAATACAAAATTTAACTAATTATCTTTTTATGTTTTCAGCAATAATTCAAATCCAAGAGGAAGAAGTGGAAGTCATCAGAGTGGTCCAAAGTCCAAAGTCAGATAAGTGTTTTTGAATCATTTTTGTTAGCGATGAATTCTTTGTTTACATTTCTTTCAGATCGTCTGTCGGCGCCTTCACGGAACATACTCCCCGCCTTGGCATCGTTGCTAGCAAAGATGCAAACAATGCTTATTTGTAAATATTCAACGTATGTGGTACACCTGCAACGAAAACAAAAAGATGGCAAAGACGGAATAGGGTTATAGCGCCCTTACTCGCTTTTAGGACTATGAGGAGTTGGGAATTTTGGATGGTTTATAGTTGTCAACAATGTGTTTGGATTTTTGTGTAAATAGGAATTGAATTATGGATGCACCATCAATAAAGCTTTATCAGTAAATTGAGTTCAACTTCTCTTTTTTTGTTTTGAGTTAATAAGTCACATTATTGCTTATTTAAATTATTACAGTTTTCTGAAATCGGGAGCAAGCAAATTTTTGCAATAGATCTCTTTAAGTTCCTGTCTTTTGTTCTTAACGTGACGACACGTACGAGTCCATCTGGGCCTGGATGTGTTTCTGTTACTCGTCCTAATATCCAACGACATGGTGGCAAATTTTCATCCTTTAAGATAACAAGATCTCCAACTTTAACGTTTTCTGTTTTGTTAGTCCATTTGGGTCTTTGTTGTAGGCGACAAAGGTATTCAGCGTTCCATCTTTTCCAAAAATTATGATATAATTGTTGTAGAAACTGCCATCTGTCTAATCTGTTAATACCAATGTCTAAAAGAGATGGCTCCGGAGGCGTGATCAACAAATCTCCAATTAAAAAGTGGGCCGGTGTCAAAGGATTTAAGTCTTGAGGATCGCTGCTCAATTCAGATAGAGGTCGAGAATTAAGGCAGGCTTCGATTTGAGTTAAAACGGTGTTAAACTCTTCAAATGTCAAAATAGTATTTCCTAAAACTCTTTTCAAGTGGTATTTAGTGGATCGTACTCCAGATTCCCATAAGCCGCCAAAGTGTGGTGAAGCGGGAGGAATGAAATTGAATTTTACACCTTCGTTTTCTACTGCAGTGGCTATTTCGGCGTTTAATTGGGTGGCCATTTGTCTCTGTTCTTTCGATAAGAGCCTATTTGCGCCCACAAAATTTGTTCCGCAGTCACAATAAAGTTCAGTGCACAAACCACGTCTGGAACAGAATCTTCTAAAGCTCGCAATGAAACCTTCCGCGGTAAGATCCGTCACCAATTCTAAATGTAATGCCTTAGTGACCATACACACAAATAGTGCAATGTATGACTTATACCTTCGCGGATTTCGCCCTTTATGTGTTTTAAGATCGAAGGGTCCACAGTAGTCCACTCCTGAATGTGCAAACGGACGAGCCATTCTAACTCTCGGTTTCGGCAGGTCAGCCATAAGTTGTATTTGTGCAGTAGCTCTTTGACGATAACATGCGATACATTTATGAATGTGATATCTAATAGTGTTCCGTGCATTTAACAACCAGTAATTTTTCGCGAAAACGTTCATGATTAATTGTGGACCTCCGTGAAGTGTGTCTGCGTGGGTTTTCTCAATCATAAGTTTTGTTAAATTACATTTGTCAGGTAGGATAATTGGATATCTTTCGTTATATGCCAAGTCAGCATGTCTAAGACGGCCTCCTACTCTTAATAACTCATTCTGATCTAAAAACGGTGTGAGCTTCAACAAGCGGCTTTTACGATCTACTGATTGATTTCTGTTTAAACATTTAATTTCCTCTAAAAAATGCTGTTGTTGTGCCCTTTTTAACCAAATAGTCAAAGCTTCTTGTAACTCTATAGACTTGATGTATCCAGTTTCTCTTTTATCGGCTGATTTCCTAATGTTATTGAAGAAGCGTCTACAATAGGCTGTTATTCGGAGAAGTTTATTTAGTGATGAATACCTCGATTCTAATTCGTCGAAAGCTATGTTTTCAATGCTCACATGATGCGTATGTATTTTTCTCTGCTCTAGATCAGTAGTCCTGTTGGATTTTCCTTCCGGCCAATGTAGTTTGGGTTTCCATAACCAATCTGGACCACACCACCATAACTTGTGCTCTCGGAGTTCTGCTGCATACATTCCTCTAGAAGCGCAGTCCGCTGGATTCTCCTTTGACGGGACATGATTCCATACGTTTTCTCCCAGCAACTCGTGAATGTATGACACTCGATTAGAGATGAAGGTAGTCCACCTTGACGGATGAGCTCTCAACCATGCCAGGACAATTTCTGAGTCGGTCCAGGCGTGAATTGAAATTGGTTTCTTTATACTTAATGCTTGATTTACATAATGCAGCAATTTTGCTAACAATGCTGCACCACATAGTTCCAGTCGTGGGAGAGAAACTGTTTTAATGGGTGCGACTTTAGTCTTTGCAGCTACAAGAGTAACACATCTCTTCCCTGTGACGTTTGTGGTACATATGTACACAACTGCGGAATATGCCTTCATGGAAGCGTCTGAAAATCCATGTACTTCTACAGATGAATCAGTCTCCGAATAGTTAAACCATCTATTGACTTGAATATTGGTGATATCTTGCAGCCTTTCTCTGTATGTGATCCATTCCTTTTCTACGTCTGAAGAAACTTTCTCATCCCATCCTAGACCAGATAACCATAATTTCTGTATCATTATTTTTGCCAAAATGATCAAAGGTGCCAGCCATCCTAGAGGATCAAAAAGTTTCGAGACTTCTGACAATATTTTTCTTTTTGTCCAATTCGAGTCCTCATTTTCTAGTTTGATGGAATATTTAAATTTATCCGTTTGGGGAGCCCAAGAAATTCCCAAAGTACGAACACTTCCTTCACAATTGATGTCGAATGGTAAGTTGAACTCACGATGCTCTGAAGGTATGTTTCTTAATAACTCTGGGTGATTCGAAGTCCACTTTCGTAACGAGAAGCCTCCAAGATTAGTAAGTTCGATTAGCTCCCTCTGCATTTGCAATGCCATTTCGATAGTACCTGAGCCAGAAAGTATGTCATCCACATAAAAATCCATTAAAGTTGCTTGGGATCCCACAGGATATTTTTTCCTTTCATCCAGTGCCAGCTGCTTTAATGCCCTAGTTGCCAAATAAGGTGCGCTTTTAGTTCCAAATGTTACAGTGACTAGTTTGTAATCTTCTACAGGTAAATCTTGAGATTCTCTCCAAAGTATCCGTTGAAATTCAGCATGATGATCCTTTACCCAGACCTGCCTGTACATCTTTTCGATGTCGGCTGTAAAAACTACCTTATGTTTACGCCATCTGATGAGAATTGTGATCAAATCGTCCTGTATGACAGGTCCTTTGAGAAGTCTGTCGTTTAATGATACTCCACTTTGCGTAACTGCTGACGCGTCAAACACAACACGCAGTTTAGTTGTAGTACTGCTCTCCTTAATGACTCCATGATGTGGAAGGTAGCTGCATGAATAGGATGTCACTCCATTTGATATCTTCATATGGTCTTCCTCACTGGTATGAACTTTCTTCATGTGCCCGAGCGATTTATATTCTTGCATGCATTTGACATATTCACTTTTCAAGACCGGATTTTTCTTAAAGCGTCCCTCCAGTTGATAAAGACGAGACAGCGCGATTTGTCGGGATTTTCCAAGAAAGCTTTGATTGGTTTCCTTTCTTAAGGGTAATTCCACCTCATATCGTCCATCACTGTCGCGTTTACAAGTCTTCGAAAATAGTTCTTCACAGAGCGATTCCTCTTGAGTAGGTATTTTATTACATTGCATTTCTTCCAGTTCCCAAAATTTACGTAGGTCATTGTCAAGTCCAGTACATACGTGAAAGTTGTGTATACTAATTGAATTTTTACTTGCAGCGCTGATTTCTCCCGATAAAATCCATCCTAACATAGTTTTTTGTGCTACTGGAGTACCAATTGGACCTTTAACTAAACCGTTCATAATTATTTGACCATACATATCAGCTCCTAATAGCAAGTCGATTTTTCCCGGCTTATAAAACTGTGGATCAGCGAGATTTAATCCCTCGATATGTTTCCAACTGCGATAGAACACTGAGCTTGTGGGCAATAAACCAGTAAGTTTTCCCAAAACCATACTAGAGACTTCGAATGTTGTGTTACCTTGCAAAGGCTTTATGACAATGTTTACGCGAGATTTCACATGACTAATATGATTTTTACCTACACCGTGGATGTCCGCACTAACAGGTTCTCTTTTTAATTTTAGTGTTTGAACCACAGACTCTGCTATAAATGAAGCTTGGGAACCTTGATCAATTAATGCTCTGATAACATTTTCTTGCCCAGAAGGAGATACAATTTTGACTAAAGCTGTTGCCAGCAAGACTTGATATGTAGGACCTGTACTTGTCTGAAATGAACTTAAATTTGAAGAGATAGACGTAGGATTATTTCTTATAAAGGCGGGAGTCAACGCAGATAAATCAGGCGAAGTAATTTCATTTGCATTACTATAACTCATGCTTGCATTGTTATGATTATTAGATGTTGAAGCAAGATTTGAAATTGTATTTCTTTGAGTATTAGACGCGCTAAAATTCTCATTCCTTGAAATTTCGTTCGCTTTTATGTGCAGGAGAGAATGGTGATTACGTTTGCAATAAAAACATTTTTGGTGGCTGGGGCAATTTCCTACTATGTGTCCGGCACCCAAGCAATTGATACACAAGCCCTTAGATTTAACCAGTTCAATTTTTTGAGTGTGATTCATTGCTGAAAACTTGTTGCAATGCCTAATATTATGATTTCCAAAACAAGCTTGACAAATTTGACTAGCAGCAACATGAAAAGTTTGAGGATGTTTCGACCTTTTATGCTCAGTTTTAGCATCTCTATAAATTGATTGCTGTTTCGGAGAAATTGCCTCTAAAGTTCGGAATCTTGATTCCAAGAATTCTTTTAATTTATTCCATGGCGATAAATCTTTAGTTTTGCTCACTTCTTGTTCCCACAATTGTCGTGTTTCTGGCGGTAATTTCTGCACGATAACATAAACAACTATCGGATCCCAACCACTAATATCAATTTCTAAATTGTTTAAGGCCTGCAAACATTCTGTAGTTGTGTCCAACAATCCCTTAACTCCCTGCGTAGATTCATTAAGTACCGCATTTTGAGACAATAGTACCTTTAAATGGGTATTAACCAAAACTCTTTTATTATTATAACGTTCTATCAGAAGTTCCCAAGCAGCTTGATAATTACCGTCGGTAACTTGGAAATGGCGAAGTAAATGCTCCGGCTCGCCACTGAGATGCAATTTTAGGTATTGGAGCTTCTGAACTGCGGACAAAGTTTTGTTTTCATGCACTAGAGATTTAAACAGATCATGAAATGTAGGCCATTTAACATAATCTCCAAAAAACTTGTCGAGGTATATTTTTGGCAACTTAATTGATGCACTACTCTTCTCAAGATTAATATTTTGCATTTGCAATGGATTTATTTCTGCTTTACTAGATTCCTTAGGTACATTGGGCGGAAATTCTCTCATAAATCTCTCTTCCATTAACGCGAAATTATGAAAAAAGAACTCTTCCATTCTTGAAAAGATGTCATCTTCAAAATAAGTGAGCTTTTCACAACTAATCGTTTTATCAGAATACTTTTTTGTTAACATAACTCTATGTCGCACTTTGAAATCATTCCAAAGCTCCTGAAAGTCTTTTAATCTCTTCTCATAATAATTTTTCATTCTTTTGTCTTTTCCATCCTTTTTGTAATTAATCATGAATTTTTCCAAAATTTCCTTTTGAGCTAATTGTATATTGATCAATTCCTCCATGCTTGCTTTATACCAACACCAACTAACTTAAAGAAAATGCTGAACTTACCAGGTATTGGGCTTTCAGGAATTTAGATTGATTTTAGCCGATCACAATTTTTGCGCACTCCCAGTTGATTTTGTTTACTGTCTATAAGTCTATTGTTCGTATTTTCACAGTTCACGATTCGTTTTCGATATTTATAGTTTCTTTTATCACTTTTTAAGCACTTAAAGAGTTCAAATTTTACGAAATAAATCCGGCTCGAAGGACCAATAAATAAATTGTTGCCAGGATAATGCTTAAAAGGAAGTTTCCAAAGTAGAAATAGAAAAAAAATATTATTTCTGATATAAAAAATACCAAACGAACTGGTCTCGAACCCGCGACCTCTTGTTTCTCAGGGGAACTCACTTTCCACTACACCAAAGTTGCAATTTAAATTAATTCCAGCACAAATTAATAAGAATGCTTTAAGTTCATACAATGAGTTCAACAATTTATTCAATATTAATTCAATTTAACAAATTTCACTGTTCAAAAAATCCAAAGTTTAAAATTCACAAGCCACTGCACAACTATAAAAATGTTTATTTGATTTCAACTAATTTAGTAATATTGATTTCAACTGATTTCAACTTAATTTTTAGATCAAAACGATTTCAAAATTTCCGATCACTCTCATTTCGACTTTCGATCCGCGCCGCTTCGATTTCAAAGTACGAATGCCAACCTATACTTTTGTGGAAGCTCAATTTCCCCTTCTTTCCTCAAACATTTCCAAAAAAGGCAACTTCTAGAGTTTTCATCAAATGCATTTCGATTTTATGACCAAATATGGTCAAATTTAAATGAGTTTCAAATACACACATTTACATTAAAATGCATTTTTCCCCACCTAATTATGTCGTCTCTTTCAATAAATTTTATAGTACTTGTTCAGCTCTACAATGTTGGCGATATTGTTATTTTTCGATAAGTTTTTGTCAATAAAAATATTGTCAAACGAATGACGGATTGAAGTATAAACAAGAGGTAAGTAATGTGTTACAGGGAAAATACGTGAGTTATTTTAATAAATGTCTAATTGTAGTGACTTGCAGTGATGTCTTAATGATTTATGTTCTTCGTTTAAGTTGTGCAATGTCTTGTGTTAAATGTTGTAAATGTGGTGAGAGGTTTGTTATTGTTATTAAAATTTCAAAATATTTACAATACTAACTTTCTTAATTAATACAAAATTTAACTAATTATCTTTTTATGTTTTCAGCAATAATTCAAATCCAAGAGGAAGAAGTGGAAGTCATCAGAGTGGTCCAAAGTCCAAAGTCAGATAAGTGTTTTTGAAT
>CAXIWC010000081.1:0-21357 GCA_964036015.1 Leptarthrus brevirostris | reverse complement strand
CATTTGTTCTTAAATGTTTACATTTAGAAAATATTTTGAACTAAATATCTCAATTTCCAGTTATTCAAATGAGGTAAACAAACCTCACCTTCTAGAGGGTTGCTCATTGTTGAGTACCAATAACTTCGGTATTTATTGACTTATCTTAGTAATTCTTTTAACAGTTGGTTAATAATACTATTCGTTAAATTGTGAGATAATTCGAGTGGATATAAGTACAGTAGTAGACAAAAAATACACGTCAACAGGACCAAAATAAGCCGTTCACATGTGGTTTTTGTTAAATTTGTTAAACAAATTTAAATTTTCGCGGGAGTGATTACCCTTATTTGAAAAGGGATGTAAATGCGTACCTATGGCTAAAATTTCATCCCAATCGGGTAAATTTTTTAAAAATTTTTAATTTTACCTCTAAAATTTTCATTGAAAATATGAAAAGTGAAATTTTATTAAGAAAATTTTACGATATCTACCAAGTGTGGATTTATATTAAAGGGGTAGGTGGTGCTCAAGCGCTATACGAAGTTTCGTCCAAATCAGGACATATTTAGTCGACATTTTAAGGATATTTGTAATATCACTGATTTAGCGACTTGGAGCCACCTGGTGGGTACAAATGAAACCGCAGAGGTGCGCGGGTTATAGTAGTAGTAGCTGAAAACCTCTGCTTAATTCTGCTTTTTAAATAACTGAAATCCGTTTACTATTTGGCGAGATATGAATTTTTACCTGTACCAAGGTACCTTTTCAACCCCGAAATCCTGGCCAATATCCTAGGGAAAATTACGAAATTTTTTTTTGTTTTCTTTCCCGGCAAGTTTGGTATCAAATGAAAGGTATTTTTGAGTAGAATTAAATTATGAAAACCATTTTAAATTTCCTTAGTTATAGTAGGATATATAACGGTTTCTTTCTGTTAAATCTACTAAAATGTATGGGAAGGCTCATTGTACCGCCCTCTATCAGTGGTATTAAAGCTTCAAATATTAATGAATAATATTAAGGATGAATATATAAACCCTGTGCTTTCTTTTAAAAGTTATTTCATTAAAATTGGTAAATTGGTTAAAAAGTTATAATAATAATGATAAGTGGTTCCATCGGTGTACTCTTTCCTACTTTCACTAGGAACTGGGTAGCAGCTTTTTCACTCATTTGCATTAAGTTGTGTGAAAATTTCGTCGGAGCGGGGTGAAAATTATATCAATCGATAGGTAATCGATTGTAGAAGCTAAGTCACCCCCATATTGCAGATCCAAAATGTATATTAAGGGTAGTTATTAGCACTACAAAAACGGCGTCACTTGAGCAAAATGCCGATAATTTAGTACCGTCGGGAAACTGAGTATAATTCAAAAATTATATCTCCGGTTGGTTTGAACTTTTTCCAATTGTTCTTTCAATGGTTATTTAAGGGTGCGATTTACCATCCCCTAAAAATATTCCGAGCGATAAACGTTCATTGGGGAAAAAATACACCCAAAAACGGAAAAATGTCAAATGTTATATATTGGATATTAGGCTTTTTTACTACTTTGTTTGCAAAGGCCTGAAGGACTTAAGGGTGGTAGCTCGCACGGGGCGGGAAAAATACAAAGGTAGTAGCTCGCAAGAGGCGGGAAAAATATAAAGGTGGTACCTCGCAAGGGGCGGGCAAATACAAAGATTTAGTCCAACTTCCTAACCCGTGGACCGATTTTGATAATTCTTTTTTTGTTAAATAGAGTATGATCTCTCCTCCCACCTACATACCCTCCTATCCCCCCGCACTCTCATTTTATTCGATTTTTTTTGTAGTATAATATACTACATTTGACTTAAGAGAAACTGTTTAACTGTTTGCACCTACTTTACTTTAGCCTATCTCCCTAACCCGTGGACCGATTTGGATAATTCTTTTTTTGTTAAATAGGGGGTCATCCCTCCTCCCACCCCACCCACTCCCCACCCCCTCCCCACCCACCCTTATTTTTTTTAGTCTATTTTTTTGATTTCTTTTTCATTGCATTCTTAGATTTTTCCTTACCTCACTTTTTTTACTTTACTTTAGCCTATCTCCCGAACCCGTGGACCGATTTCGCCAATTCTTTTTTTGTTAAATAGAGCACATCCCCCCTATGCCCTACCCCCACTGTAAACTACCCCCACTTTCCACCTACCTACAGTATCATCGCGGCGTAGGCGCGGGCATCCACTAGTCACAAATACTTAAAACGTGAGGAATTTTATTTTGTGAGCACTATTCCGGAGAAACTACCGGACCGAATTGGTGCGGGTAAAAACCCATCGACGGGGAACACATGAAATTATGCCTGGGTAGAGTTTGGTAGGGCCCCGGCCCTTCGTAGGGCCCCAAAACCACTTTCTTTTTTACGTTTTTTTTTAGATATATGAATAGGGCATATCGAGGGCTATCTATTCCGCGTTTCAAAAAAGGGGGTGGAGTGTAAACTTTTTGTGGGCGTGGCCTAAAAGTTGGCGACTTTAAGGGCTAATAACTCGAGAAGGAGATGTCGTATCGAGTTCGGGTTTGATTTGGCGGAGTCTGGTGGTGGGGGGCTATCGGTGTGGAGGAGTTCGGAATTTTCAAGTGGGCGGGGCCAAAGTTATTAAGGCTCGAAAATCGATTCGGTGAAATGCCCATTTTCGCAAATCGGTGGGGCATTTTTCTCGAAACTGGGCCTTTGGATCGAAATTTTAAAAAGTCCACATTCTAGAAAATCAACGCGAAAGACGTATAGGCTATATTTTATTCCGATATAGGCTTAGGGGGCGTGGCAATTGGCTCCTCCCCTAGGGCTCTTTTTCGTGGAATAACTCCGTCAGTATACTTTGGAGGGGGGTCATGTGGGGTATCATTTTTCACGTAGGGGCGTGGCCTATTCGAAAATGTAATAAAATTTTCAAAAAGTACTAGAGCAAAAAATACACCCCCGCGGGAGGTACTAGACGATTTTTTAAATTTTTCAAAAAACTACCCACAATAGTTGTGTACATGCTCTATTACGTGCAATTTTCAAAAAAAATTAATTCCCATTCTGTACTAGATTTTTGATCTATTACATTTTTTTGAATTTTGAGTTGTTCGTGATCGGGGCCGAAGTGTCCGATCGAGTTCGGGTAAATTGTGTTCATTTTTATTTCTAAATATCTTTTAGGGAAAAATAAAAAAAAAAATTTCGGGGGTGTATTTTTCGGGGTGGGGGTGGACGCACCCCTCAAGGAAATTCCAACTACCCCTATGTAGGGTATCAAATTAAAGGTAATTTGGTCACCAATCGATTGGTGTATTTTTTTTTTTAATTCAAAATACTTCATCGCTGACTTTTTTCCCTTAAATATTCGACCGGGGGTGCCATCCCCCAAAATCTAACGAGTGGTCCAAAATCGACCGTTCTTTTTTTTAAAACTATCTACTCCGAAAGTTATGAATATCTCATTACAAAAGTTTTTTTCTATAACTAATAGTTTTTCCGCAAACGCGTTGGGAGCATTTTGCAAAAATTTGCATAAGTTCCGGTGCAAAAAAGCTCATTTTTCAATCATTTGCATTAAATTGACTGAAAATTTTGTCGGACGGGGGTGAAAATTACATCAATCGATAGGTAATCGATTCTAGAAGAGAAATCACCCCCATGTTCCAGATCGAAAATGCATATTAAGGGTAGTTACTAGCGATGCAAAAACGGCGTCAGGCGACCAAAATGCCGATAATTAAGTGCCGTCGAAAAAGTGACAAAATTCAAAAAATTATATCTCCGGTCGGTTTTAACTTTTTTCAATTATTCTTTTGCCTGTTATTTAAGGGTGTGAATTAACATCCCCTAAAAATATTCCCGGCGAATATAATACATTCAGTAAAAAAATACACCTAAGAATGGAAAAATTCTCAAAAACGCTAACTTAATTAAGTTAAGTTTGTTAAAGAAACTTTCACCGACCCGGGGGTGACTACCCTTATTCGAAAGGGGATGGTAGTAGCATATACAGGGTGTTTCTATTATTTCGCTACGGTTAAATTTTTTATACTAATCGTAGATTTCTAACTTTTGCCGACCTTTGATTTTAACATATGAATGGGGGTGAATTGTTTCGTATAAATTAAGGGTTGCTGACTTATTGGGGGTGTTTTAAAAGTTTATTAAACCACCCTAATATATTTTAAAAGTTAAATCATGCAAATCGGTGCATTGGTTGTAAAGTTATTAACAAGAGAGCAAAGTGTGAGGCTTTTTTGTACTAGGACCAGTTTACGTAATTTAGCGCAAAAAGTTGTTAATAATAGAATATTAAGGGATTTTTATTACTCATCCCTTTTCTACGCTATTAGGGCTATAATGTTGCCATACATGTGAAAGCTGGATATTACATACTTTGTTAGTAATAGTAAAATGAATTTGGTGTTTTCGGTGAAATTTTACCTACTTTCACTAGGAACTGGGTAGCAGCTTTTTCACTCATTTGCATTAAGTTGTGTGAAAATTTTGTCGGAGCGGGCTGAAAGTTATATCAATCGATAGGTAATCGATTGTAGAAGCTAAATCACCCCCATATTGCAGATCGAAAATGCATATTAAGGGTAGTTATTAGCAATACAAAAACGGCGTCACTTGAGCAAAATGCCGATAAATGAGTACCGTCGGGAAAGTGAGTATAATTCAAAAAATTATATCTCCGGTCGGTTTTAACTTTTTTCTATTATTCTTTCGTCCAATATTTAAGGGTATGATTTAACATCCCCTAAAAATATTTTGAGCGGTAAAAGTTCATTGGGTAAAAAATACACCCAAAAACGAAAAAATGTTAAAATCGTCAAAATAATTAACTTAAATTTGTTAAAGAAATTTTCACCAACCCGGGGGTGACTACCCTTATTCGAAAGAAGATGGTAGTAGCATATACAGGGTGTTTCTATTATTTCGCTACGGTTAAATTTTTTATACTAATCGTAGATTTCTAACTTTTGCCGACCTTGGATTATACTACATAAATGGGGGTGAATTGTTTCGTATAAATTAAGGGTTGCTGACTTATTGGGGGTGTTTTAAAAGTTTACTAAACCACCCATATATATTTTAAAAGTTAAATCACGCAAATCGGTGCAGTGGTTGTAAAGTTATTAACAAGAGAGCAAAGTATGAGGCTTTTTTGTACTAGCACCAATTTACGTAATTTATTGCAAAAAGTTGTTAATAATAGAATTTGAAGGGATTTTTATTACTCATCCCTTTTCTACTCTATTAGGGCTATAATGTTGCCATACATGTGAAAGCTCGATATTACATACTTTGTTAGTAATAGTAACATGAATTTGGTGTTTTCGGTGAAATTTTACCTACTTTCACTAGGAACTCGGTACGTACTATTACTAATTACTACTCGAAATTATGAAAACGAAGCAGGTTTCTTGATATGTATCGATAGGGGAGGAAGTGTAGATATTATTTCTTACCTCATTTATTCTTAAATGTTTACATTTAGTAAACATTTTGAATTAAATTGCTTCACTTTCGGTTATTCAAATGAGGTAAAAACAAACCTCACCTTCTAGAGAGTTGCTCATGTTTGAGTACCAATAACTTCGGTATTTATTGACATCTCTTAGTAATTCTTTTAACAGTTTGTTAATACTACTATTAGTTAAATTATTGGATACTTTGGGTGGATATAAGTGCAGTATAAGACAAAAAATACACGTCAAAAGGACCAAAATAAGCCGTTCACAGGTGGTTTTTGTTAAATTTGTTAAAAAAATTTCAATTTTCGCGGGAGTGATTACCCTCATTTCAAAAGGGATGTAAATGTGTAGCTATGACTAAAATTTCATCCCGATCGGGTAAATTTTTTAAAAAATTTAAATTTCCATTGAAAAAATGAAAAGTGAAATTTTGTCCTTTTTCACTCATTTGCATTAAGTTGTGTGAAAATTTCATCAGAGCGGGGTGAAACTTACATCAATCGATAGGTAATCGATTGTAGAAGCTAAATCACCCCCATATTCCAGATCCAAAATGTATATTAAGGGTAGTTATTAGCTATACAAAAACGGCGTCACTTGAGCAAAAGCCGATAAATGAGTACCGTCGGGAAAATGAGCGAAATTCAAAAAATTATATCTCCGGTCGGTTTTAATTTTTCCCAATTATTCTTTCAGGTTTTATTTAAGGGTATGATTTATAATCCCCTAAAAATATTCCGAGCGATAAAAATTCATTGGGTAAAAAATACACCCAAAAACGGAAAAATGTTAAAATAGTCAAAATAATTAAGTTAAATTTGTTAAACAAATTTACACCCACCCGGGGGTGACTACCCTTATTTGAAAGGGGATGGTAGTGGGATATACAGGGTGCTTCTATTATTTCGCTACGGTTAAATTTTTTATATTAATCGTAGATTTCTAACTTTTGCCGACCTTTGATTATACTATATAAATGGGGGTGAATTGTTTCGTATAAATTAAGGGTTGATGATTTATTGGGGGTGTTTTAAAAGTTTATTAAACCACCCTAATATATTTTAAAAGTTAAATCACGCAAATAGGTGCAGTGGTTGTAAAGTTATTAACAAGAGAGCAAAGTATGTGGCTTTTTTGTACTAGGACCAATTTACGTAATTTATTGCAAAAAGTTGTTAATAATAGAATATTAAGGGATTTTTATTACTCATCCCTTTTCTACTCTATTAGGGCTATAATATTTCCATACACGTGAAAGCTCAATATTACATACTTTGTTAGTAATAGTAACATGAATTTGGTGTTTTCGGTGAAATTTTACCTACTTTCACTAGGAACTCGGTACGTACTATTACTAATTACTACTCGAAATTATGAAAACGAAGCAGGTTTCTTGATATGTATCGATAGGGGAGGAAGTGTAGATATAATTTCTTACCTCATTTGTTCTTAAATGTTTACATTTAGAAAATATTTTGAACTAAATATCTCAATTTCCAGTTATTCAAATGAGGTAAACAAACCTCACCTTCTAGAGGGTTGCTCATTGTTGAGTACCAATAACTTCGGTATTTATTGACTTATCTTAGTAATTCTTTTAACAGTTGGTTAATAATACTATTCGTTAAATTGTGAGATAATTCGAGTGGATATAAGTACAGTAGTAGACAAAAAATACACGTCAACAGGACCAAAATAAGCCGTTCACATGTGGTTTTTGTTAAATTTGTTAAACAAATTTAAATTTTCGCGGGAGTGATTACCCTTATTTGAAAAGGGATGTAAATGCGTACCTATGGCTAAAATTTCATCCCAATCGGGTAAATTTTTTAAAAATTTTTAATTTTACCTCTAAAATTTTCATTGAAAATATGAAAAGTGAAATTTTATTAAGAAAATTTTACGATATCTACCAAGTGTGGATTTATATTAAAGGGGTAGGTGGTGCTCAAGCGCTATACGAAGTTTCGTCCAAATCAGGACATATTTAGTCGACATTTTAAGGATATTTGTAATATCACTGATTTAGCGACTTGGAGCCACCTGGTGGGTACAAATGAAACCGCAGAGGTGCGCGGGTTATAGTAGTAGTAGCTGAAAACCTCTGCTTAATTCTGCTTTTTAAATAACTGAAATCCGTTTACTATTTGGCGAGATATGAATTTTTACCTGTACCAAGGTACCTTTTCAACCCCGAAATCCTGGCCAATATCCTAGGGAAAATTACGAAATTTTTTTTTGTTTTCTTTCCCGGCAAGTTTGGTATCAAATGAAAGGTATTTTTGAGTAGAATTAAATTATGAAAACCATTTTAAATTTCCTTAGTTATAGTAGGATATATAACGGTTTCTTTCTGTTAAATCTACTAAAATGTATGGGAAGGCTCATTGTACCGCCCTCTATCAGTGGTATTAAAGCTTCAAATATTAATGAATAATATTAAGGATGAATATATAAACCCTGTGCTTTCTTTTAAAAGTTATTTCATTAAAATTGGTAAATTGGTTAAAAAGTTATAATAATAATGATAAGTGGTTCCATCGGTGTACTCTTTCCTACTTTCACTAGGAACTGGGTAGCAGCTTTTTCACTCATTTGCATTAAGTTGTGTGAAAATTTCGTCGGAGCGGGGTGAAAATTATATCAATCGATAGGTAATCGATTGTAGAAGCTAAGTCACCCCCATATTGCAGATCCAAAATGTATATTAAGGGTAGTTATTAGCACTACAAAAACGGCGTCACTTGAGCAAAATGCCGATAATTTAGTACCGTCGGGAAACTGAGTATAATTCAAAAATTATATCTCCGGTTGGTTTGAACTTTTTCCAATTGTTCTTTCAATGGTTATTTAAGGGTGCGATTTACCATCCCCTAAAAATATTCCGAGCGATAAACGTTCATTGGGGAAAAAATACACCCAAAAACGGAAAAATGTCAAATGTTATATATTGGATATTAGGCTTTTTTACTACTTTGTTTGCAAAGGCCTGAAGGACTTAAGGGTGGTAGCTCGCACGGGGCGGGAAAAATACAAAGGTAGTAGCTCGCAAGAGGCGGGAAAAATATAAAGGTGGTACCTCGCAAGGGGCGGGCAAATACAAAGATTTAGTCCAACTTCCTAACCCGTGGACCGATTTTGATAATTCTTTTTTTGTTAAATAGAGTATGATCTCTCCTCCCACCTACATACCCTCCTATCCCCCCGCACTCTCATTTTATTCGATTTTTTTTGTAGTATAATATACTACATTTGACTTAAGAGAAACTGTTTAACTGTTTGCACCTACTTTACTTTAGCCTATCTCCCTAACCCGTGGACCGATTTGGATAATTCTTTTTTTGTTAAATAGGGGGTCATCCCTCCTCCCACCCCACCCACTCCCCACCCCCTCCCCACCCACCCTTATTTTTTTTAGTCTATTTTTTTGATTTCTTTTTCATTGCATTCTTAGATTTTTCCTTACCTCACTTTTTTTACTTTACTTTAGCCTATCTCCCGAACCCGTGGACCGATTTCGCCAATTCTTTTTTTGTTAAATAGAGCACATCCCCCCTATGCCCTACCCCCACTGTAAACTACCCCCACTTTCCACCTACCTACAGTATCATCGCGGCGTAGGCGCGGGCATCCACTAGTCACAAATACTTAAAACGTGTGGAATTTTATTTTGTGAGCACTATTCCGGACAAACTACCGGACCGAATTGGTGCGGGTAAAAACCCATCGACGGGGAACCCATGAAATTATGCCTGGGTAGAGTTTGGTAGGGCCCCGGCCCTTCGTAGGGCCCCAAAACCACTTTCTTTTTTACGTTTTTTTTTAGATATATGAATAGGGCATATCGAGGGCTATCTATTCCGCGTTTCAAAAAAGGGGGTGGAGTGTAAACTTTTTGTGGGCGTGGCCTAAAAGTTGGCGACTTTAAGGGCTAATAACTCGAGAAGGAGATGTCGTATCGAGTTCGGGTTTGATTTGGCGGAGTCTGGTGGTGGGGGGCTATCGGTGTGGAGGAGTTCGGAATTTTCAAGTGGGCGGGGCCAAAGTTATTAAGGCTCGAAAATCGATTCGGTGAAATGCCCATTTTCGCAAATCGGTGGGGCATTTTTCTCGAAACTGGGCCTTCGGATCGAAATTTTAAAAAGTCCACATTCTAGAAAATCAGCGCGAAAGACGTATAGGCTATATTTTATTCCGATATAGGCTTAGGGGGCGTGGCAATTGGCTCCTCCCCTAGGGCTCTTTTTCGTGGAATAACTCCGTCAGTATACTTTGGAGGGGGGTCATGTGGGGTATCATTTTTCACGTAGGGGCGTGGCCTATTCGAAAATGTAATAAAATTTTCAAAAAGTACTAGAGCAAAAAATACACCCCCGCGGGAGGTACTAGACGATTTTTGAAATTTTTCAAAAAACTACCTAGAATAGTTGTGCACATGCTCTATTACGTGGAATTTTCAAAAAAAAAAAATTCCCATTCTGTACTAGATTTTTGATCTATTACATTTTTTTGAATTTTCAGTTGTTCGTGATCGGGGCCGAAGTGTCCGATCGAGTTCGGGTAAATTGTGTTCATTTTTATTTCTAAATATCTTTTGGGGAAAAATAAAAAAAAAATTTTTGGGGGTGTATTTTTTGGGGTGGGGGTGGACGCACCCCTAAAGGAAATTCCAACTACCCCTATGTAGGGTATCAAATTAAAGGTAATTTGGTCACCAATCGATTGGTGTATTTTTTTTTTTAATTCAAAATACTTCATCGCTGACTTTTTTCCCTTAAATATTCGACCGGGGGTGACATCCCCCAAAATCTAACGAGTGGTCCAAAATCGACCGTTCTTTTTTTTAAAACTATCTACTCCGAAAGTTATGAATATCTCATTACAAAAGTTTTTTTCTATAACTAATAGTTTTTCCGCAAACGCGTTGGGAGCATTTTGCAAAAATTTGCATAAGTTCCGGTGCAAAAAAGCGCATTTTTCAATCATTTGCATTAAATTGACTGAAAATTTTGTCGGACCGCGGTGAAAATTACATCAATCGATAGGTAATCGATTCTAGAAGAGAAATCACCCCCATGTTCCAGATCGAAAATGCATATTTCGGGTAGTTACTAGCGATGCAAAAACGGCGTCAGGCGACCAAAATGCCGATAATTAAGTGCCGTCGGAAAAGTGACAAAATTCAAAAAATTATATCTCCGGTCGGTTTTAACTTTTTTCAATTATTCTTTTGCCTGTTATTTAAGGGTATGAATTAACATCCCCTAAAAATATTCCGGGCGAAAAAAATACATTCAGTAAAAAAATACACCTAAGAACGGAAAAATCTCAAAAACGCTAACTTAATTAAGTTAAGTTTGTTAAAGAAATTTTCACCGACCCGGGGGTGACTACCCTTATTCGAAAGGGGATGGTAGTAGCATATACAGAGTGTTTCTATTATTTCGCTACGGTTAAATTTTTTATACTAATCGTAGATTTCTAACTTTTGCCGACCTTTGATTTTAACATATGAATGGGGGTGAATTGTTTCGTATAAATTAAGGGTTGCTGACTTATTGGGGGTGTTTTAAAAGTTTATTAAACCACCCTAATATATTTTAAAAGTTAAATCATGCAAATCGGTGCATTGGTTGTAAAGTTATTAACAAGAGAGCAAAGTGTGAGGCTTTTTTGTACTAGGACCAGTTTACGTAATTTAGCGCAAAAAGTTGTTAATAATAGAATATTAAGGGATTTTTATTACTCATCCCTTTTCTACGCTATTAGGGCTATAATGTTGCCATACATGTGAAAGCTGGATATTACATACTTTGTTAGTAATAGTAAAATGAATTTGGTGTTTTCGGTGAAATTTTACCTACTTTCACTAGGAACTGGGTAGCAGCTTTTTCACTCATTTGCATTAAGTTGTGTGAAAATTTTGTCGGAGCGGGCTGAAAGTTATATCAATCGATAGGTAATCGATTGTAGAAGCTAAATCACCCCCATATTGCAGATCGAAAATGCATATTAAGGGTAGTTATTAGCAATACAAAAACGGCGTCACTTGAGCAAAATGCCGATAAATGAGTACCGTCGGGAAAGTGAGTATAATTCAAAAAATTATATCTCCGGTCGGTTTTAACTTTTTTCTATTATTCTTTCGTCCAATATTTAAGGGTATGATTTAACATCCCCTAAAAATATTTCGAGCGGTAAAAGTTCATTGGGTAAAAAATACACCCAAAAACGAAAAAATGTTAAAATCGTCAAAATAATTAACTTAAATTTGTTAAAGAAATTTTCACCAACCCGGGGGTGACTACCCTTATTCGAAAGGGGATGGTAGTAGCATATACAGGGTGTTTCTATTATTTCGCTACGGTTAAATTTTTTATACTAATCGTAGATTTCTAACTTTTGCCGACCTTGGATTATACTACATAAATGGGGGTGAATTGTTTCGTATAAATTAAGGGTTGCTGACTTATTGGGGGTGTTTTAAAAGTTTACTAAACCACCCATATATATTTTAAAAGTTAAATCACGCAAATCGGTGCAGTGGTTGTAAAGTTATTAACAAGAGAGCAAAGTATGAGGCTTTTTTGTACTAGGACCAGTTTACGTAATTTAGCGCAAAAAGTTGTTAATAATAGAATATTAAGGGATTTTTATTACTCATCCCTTTTCTACTCTATTAGGGCTAAAATGTTGCCATACATGTGAAAGCTCGATATTCAATACTTTGTTAATAATAGTAAAATGAATTTGGTGTTTTCGGTGAAATTTTACCTACTTTCACTAGGAACTGGGTAGCAGCTTTTTCACTCATTTGCATTAAGTTGTGTGAAAATTTTGTCGGAGCGGGCTGAAAGTTATATCAATCGATAGGTAATCGATTGTAGAAGCTAAATCACCCCCATATTGCAGATCGAAAATGCATATTAAGGGTAGTTATTAGCAATACAAAAACGGCGTCACTTGAGCAAAATGCCGATAAATGAGTACCGTCGGGAAAGTGAGTATAATTCAAAAAATTATATCTGCGGTCGGTTTCAATTTTTTCCAATTATTCTTTCAGCTTTTATTTAAGGGTGTAATTTATCATCCCCTAAAAATAATCCGAGCGATAAAACTTCATTGGGTAAAAAATACACTCAAAAACGGGAAATTGTCAAAATCGTCAAAATAATTATGTTAAATTTGTTAAACAAATTTTCACCCACCCGGGGGTGACTACCCTTATTTGAAAGGGGATGGTAGTGGGATATACAGGGTGTTTCTATTATTTCACTACGGTTAAATTTTTTATACTAATCGTAGATTTCTAACTTTTGCCGACCTTTGATTATGCTATATAAATGGGGGTGAATTGTTTCGTATAAATTAAGGGTTGATGATTTATTGGGGGTGTTTTAAAAGTTTACTAAACCACCCTAATATATTTTAAAAGTTAAATCACGCAAATCGGTCCAGTGGTTGTAAAGTTATTAACAAGAGAGCAAAGTGTGAGGCTTTTTTGTACTAGGACCAATTTACGTAATTTAGCGCAAAAAGTTGTTAATAATAGAATTTGAAGGGATTTTTATTACTCATCCCTTTTCTACTCTATTAGGGCTATAATGTTGCCATACATGTGAAAGCTCGATATTACATACTTTGTTAGTAATAGTAACATGAATTTGGTGTTTTCGGTGAAATTTTACCTACTTTCACTAGGAACTCGGTACGTACTATTACTAATTACTACTCGAAATTATGAAAACGAAGCAGGTTTCTTGATATGTATCGATAGGGGAGGAAGTGTAGATATAATTTCTTACCTCATTTGATCTTAAATGTTTACATATAGAAATTATTTTTAACTAAATATCTTAATTTCCGGATATTTAAATGAGGTAAAAACAAACATCACCTTCTAGAGAGTTGCTCATGTTTGAGTACCAATAACTTCGGTATTTATTGAGATATCTTAGTAATTCTTTTAACAGTTTGTTAATAATACTATTAGTTAAATTGTTGGATACTTTGGGTGGATATAAGTGCAGTATAAGACAAAAAATACACGTCAAAAGGACCAAAAAAAGCCGTTCACACGTGGTTTTTGTTAAATTTGTTAAAAAAATTTCAATTTTCGCGGGAGTGATTACCCTTATTTGAAAAGGGATGTAAATGTGTAGCTATGACTAAAATTTCATCCCGATCGGGTAAATTTTTTAAAAAATTTAAATTTCCATTGAAAAAATGAAAAGTGAAATTTTGTCCTTTTTCACTCATTTGCATTAAGTTGTGTGAAAATTTCATCAGAGCGGGGTGAAACTTACATCAATCGATAGGCAATCGATTGTAGAAGCTAAATCACCCCCATATTGCAGATCAAAAATGCATATTAAGGGTAGTTATTAGCAATACAAAAACGGCGTCACTTGAGCAAAATGCCGATAATTTAGTTTCATCGGGAAACTGAGTATAATTCAAAAAATTATATCTGCGGTCGGTTTTAATTTTTCCCAATTATTCTTTCACGTTTTATTTAAGGGTATGAATTATCATCCCCTAAAAATATTCCGAGCGATAAAAGTTCATTGGGTAAAAAATACACCCAAAAACGGGAAAATGTCAAAATCGTCAAAATATTTAAGTTAAATTAGTTAAACAAATTTTCACCCACCCGGGGGTGACTACCCTTATTTGAAAGGGGATGGTAGTAGGATATACAGGGTGTTTTTTTTATTTCGCTACGGTTAAATTTTTTATACTAATCGTAGATTTCTAACTTTTGCCGACCTTCGATTATAACATATGAATGGGGGTGAATTGTTTGGTATAAATTAAGGGTTGAAACTTTATAGGGGATGTTTTAAAAGTTTATTAAACCACCCTAATATATTTTAAAAGTTAAATCATGCAAATCGGTGCATTGGTTGTAAAGTTATTAACAAGAGAGCAAAGTGTGAGGCTTTTTTGTACTAGGACCAGTTTACGTAATTTAGCGCAAAAAGTTGTTAATAATAGAATATTAAGGGATTTTTATTACTCATCCCTATTCTACTCTATTAGGGCTAAAATGTTGCCATACATGTGAAAGCTCGATATTCAATACTTTGTTAATAATAGTAAAATGAATTTGGTGTTTTCGGTGAAATTTTACCTACTTTCACTAGGAACTGGGTAGCAGCTTTTTCACTCATTTGCATTAAGTTGTGTGAAAATTTTGTCGGAGCGGGCTGAAAGTTATATCAATCGATAGGTAATCGATTGTAGAAGCTAAATCACCCCCATATTGCAGATCGAAAATGCATATTAAGGGTAGTTATTAGCAATACAAAAACGGCGTCACTTGAGCAAAATGCCGATAAATGAGTACCGTCGGGAAAGTGAGTATAATTCAAAAAATTATATCTCCAGTGGTTTTTAATTTATCTTAATAATTCTTTCAACCCTTAATTAAGGGTTAGATGTGTAAAATTCTAAAATTATTCCGAGCGATAATTGGGTCAAAAAATACACCCAAAAACGGAAAAAGTTCAAAAGCGGCAAAATATTTTAGTTAAATTTGTTAAAAAAATTTCACCCACCCGGGGGTGACTACCCTTATTCGAAAGGGGATGCAAATAGGATATACAGGATGTTTTTTTTATTTCGCTACGGTTAAATTTTTTATACTAATCGTAGATTTCTAACTTTTGCCGACCTTTGATTATAATATATGAGATGGGGGTGAAATTAAGGGTTGCTGACTTATTGGGGGTGTTTTAAAACTTTATGAAACCACCCTAATATATTTTAAAAGTTAAATCACGCAAATCGGTCCAGTGGTTGTAAAGTTATTAACAAGAGAGCAAAGTGTGAGGCTTTTTTGTACTAGGACCAGTTTACGTAATTTATTGCAAAAAGTTGTTAATAATAGAATATTAAGGGATTTTTATTACTCATCCCTTTTCTACTCTATTAGGGCTATAATGTTGCCATACATGCGAAAGCTTGATATACAATACTTTGTTAGTAATAGTAACATGAATTTGGTGTTTTCGGTGAAATTTTACCTACTTTCACTAGGAACTCGGTACGTACTATTACTAATTACTACTCGAAATTATGAAAACGAAGCAGGTTTCTTGATATGTATCGATAGGGGAGGAAGTGTAGATATAATTTCTTGCCTCATTTGTTCTTAAATGTTTACATTTAGAAATTTGTTTTAATTAAATAGCTTCACTTGCACTTATTCAAATGAGGTACACAGATCTCACTTTATAGGTGAGATTGAAATGTTTAGGTACCAATAACTTTGGTATTTATGAACGGATTATAATAATTCTTTTAGCTATTTTTTAAGGAAGCATTGAAGTATATTAACAAACAGCTGAGAAACGTTTAACGGATACAAGCACAGTGGTAGAAAAAAAAATACACGGCCAAATTACAAAAATAAGTCGTTTACAGGGGTTTTTGGTTAAGTTTATTAACAAAATTTAAACTTTCGCGCATATGACTACCCTTATTTTAAAAGGGATGAAGATAGTTATCTTTGGTTAAAATTTCATCCCGATTGGGTAAAATTTTGTAAAATTTGAAATTTTGCCTCAAAAATTTTCATTGAAAAAATGAAAAGTGAAATTTTGTTAAAAAAATTTTACGATATCTACAAAGTGTGAATTTATATTAAAGGGGTAGGTGGTGCTTAAGCGCTATACTAAGTTTCGTCCAAATCAGGATATATTTAGTTGATATTTTAAGGATATTTGTAATATCACAGATTTAGCGACTTGGAGCCGCCTGGTGGGTACAAATGAAATCGCAGAGGTGCGCGGGTTATAGTAGTAGTAGTAGCTGAAAACCTCTGCTTAATTCTGCTTTTTAAATAACTGAAATCCGTTTACTATTTGGCGAGATATGAATTTTTACCTGTACCAAGGTACCTTTTCAACCCCGAAATCCTGGCCAATACCCTAGGGAAAATTAAGAAATTTTTTTTTGTTTTCTTTCCCGGCAAGTTTGGTATCAAATGAAAGGTATTTTTGAGTAGAATTCAATTATGAAAACAATTTTAAATTTCCTTAGTTATAGTAGGATATATAACGGTTTCTTTCTGTTAAATCTACTAAAATGTATGGGAAGGTGCATTGTACCGTCCTCTATCAGTGGTATTAAAGCTTCAAATATTAATGAATAATAGTATTAATGATGAATATATAAACGCTGTTCTTTCTTTTAAAAGTTATTTCATTGAAATTGGTAAATTGGTTAAAAAGTTATAATAATAATGATAAATGGTTCCATCGGTGAAATTTTACCTACTTTCACTAGGAACTGGATAGTTAGTACCTTTTTCATGCATTTACTATAAGTTGTGTGAAAATTTTATCGGAGCGCTGTGAAAGTTATATCAATCGATAGGTAATCGATTGTAGAAGCTAAATCACCCCCATATTGCAGATCGAAAATGCATATTAAGGGTAGTTATTAGCAATACAAAAACGGCGTCACTTGAGCAAAATGCCGATAAATGAGTACCGTCGGGAAAGTGAGTATAATTCAAAAAATTATATCTCCGGTCGGTTTAAACTTTTTTCTATTATTCTTTCGTCCAATATTTAAGGGTATGATTTAACATCCCCTAAAAATATTTCGAGCGATAAAAGTTCATTGGGTAAAAAATACACCCAAAAACGAAAAAATGTTAAAATCGTCAAAATAATTAACTTAAATTTGTTAAACAAATTTTCACCCACCCGGGGGTGACTACCCTTACTTGCAAGGGGATGCAAGTAGGATATACAGGGTGTTTTTTTTATTTCGCTACGGTTAAATTTTTTATACTAATCGTAGATTTCTAACTTTTGCCGACCTTTGGTTATATTATCTAAGATGGGGGTGAATCTGTTGGTATAAATTAAGGGTTGAAACTTTATAGGGGGTGTTTTACACGTTTACTAAACCACCCTTCTATATTTTAAAAGTTAAATCACGCAAATCGGTGCAGTGGTTGTAAAGTTATTAACAAAAGAGCAAAATATGAGGCTCTTTTGTGCCACGACCAGTTTACGTAATTTATTGCTAAAAGTTATTAATAATAGAATATTAAGGGATTTTTATTAGTTATCCCTTTTCTACTCTATTAGGGCTAAAATGTTGCCATACATGTGAAAGCTCGATATTACATACTTTGTTAGTAATAGTAACATGAATTTGGAGTTTTCGGTGAAATTTTACCTACTTTCACTAGGAACTCGGTACGTACTATTACTAATTACTACTCGAAATTATAAAAACGAAGCAGGTTTCTTGATATGTATCGATAGGGGAGGAAGTGTAGATATAATTTCTTACCTCATTTGTTCTTAAATGTTTACATTTAGAAAATATTTTTAACTAAATAGCTTCACTTGCACTTATTCAAATGAGGTACACAGATCTCACTTTATAGGTGAGATTGAAATGTTTAGGTACCAATAACTTTGGTATTTATGAACGGATTATAATAATTCTTTTAGCTATTTTTTAAGGAAGCATTGAAGTATATTAACAAACAGCTGAGAAACGTTTAACGGATACAAGCACAGTGGTAGAAAAAAAAATACACGGCCAAATTACAAAAATAAGTCGTTTACAGGGGTTTTTGGTTAAGTTTATTAACAAAATTTAAACTTTCGCGCATATGACTACCCTTATTTTAAAAGGGATGAAGATAGTTATCTTTGGTTAAAATTTCATCCCGATTGGGTAAAATTTTGTAAAATTTGAAATTTTGCCTCAAAAATTTTCATTGAAAAAATGAAAAGTGAAATTTTGTTAAAAAAATTTTACGATATCTACAAAGTGTGAATTTATATTAAAGGGGTAGGTGGTGCTTAAGCGCTATACTAAGTTTCGTCCAAATCAGGATATATTTAGTTGATATTTTAAGGATATTTGTAATATCACAGATTTAGCGACTTGGAGCCGCCTGGTGGGTACAAATGAAATCGCAGAGGTGCGCGGGTTATAGTAGTAGTAGTAGCTGAAAACCTCTGCTTAATTCTGCTTTTTAAATAACTGAAATCCGTTTACTATTTGGCGAGATATGAATTTTTACCTGTACCAAGGTACCTTTTCAACCCCGAAATCCTGGCCAATACCCTAGGGAAAATTAAGAAATTTTTTTTTGTTTTCTTTCCCGGCAAGTTTGGTATCAAATGAAAGGTATTTTTGAGTAGAATTCAATTATGAAAACAATTTTAAATTTCCTTAGTTATAGTAGGATATATAACGGTTTCTTTCTGTTAAATCTACTAAAATGTATGGGAAGGTGCATTGTACCGTCCTCTATCAGTGGTATTAAAGCTTCAAATATTAATGAATAATAGTATTAATGATGAATATATAAACGCTGTTCTTTCTTTTAAAAGTTATTTCATTGAAATTGGTAAATTGGTTAAAAAGTTATAATAATAATGATAAATGGTTCCATCGGTGAAATTTTACCTACTTTCACTAGGAACTGGATAGTTAGTACCTTTTTCATGCATTTACTATAAGTTGTGTGAAAATTTTATCGGAGCGCTGTGAAAGTTATATCAATCGATAGGTAATCGATTGTAGAAGCTAAATCACCCCCATATTGCAGATCGAAAATGCATATTAAGGGTAGTTATTAGCAATACAAAAACGGCGTCACTTGAGCAAAATGCCGATAAATGAGTACCGTCGGGAAAGTGAGTATAATTCAAAAAATTATATCTCCGGTCGGTTTAAACTTTTTTCTATTATTCTTTCGTCCAATATTTAAGGGTATGATTTAACATCCCCTAAAAATATTTCGAGCGATAAAAGTTCATTGGGTAAAAAATACACCCAAAAACGAAAAAATGTTAAAATCGTCAAAATAATTAACTTAAATTTGTTAAACAAATTTTCACCCACCCGGGGGTGACTACCCTTACTTGCAAGGGGATGCAAGTAGGATATACAGGGTGTTTTTTTTATTTCGCTACGGTTAAATTTTTTATACTAATCGTAGATTTCTAACTTTTGCCGACCTTTGGTTATATTATCTAAGATGGGGGTGAATCTGTTGGTATAAATTAAGGGTTGAAACTTTATAGGGGGTGTTTTACACGTTTACTAAACCACCCTTCTATATTTTAAAAGTTAAATCACGCAAATCGGTGCAGTGGTTGTAAAGTTATTAACAAAAGAGCAAAATATGAGGCTCTTTTGTGCCACGACCAGTTTACGTAATTTATTGCTAAAAGTTATTAATAATAGAATATTAAGGGATTTTTATTAGTTATCCCTTTTCTACTCTATTAGGGCTAAAATGTTGCCATACATGTGAAAGCTCGATATTACATACTTTGTTAGTAATAGTAACATGAATTTGGAGTTTTCGGTGAAATTTTACCTACTTTCACTAGGAACTGGGTACCTACTATTACTAATTAGTATTCGAAGTTATGAAAACGAAGCAGGTTTATTGATATGTATCGATAGGGGAGGAATTATAGATATAATTTCTAACCTCATTTGTTCTTAAATGTTTACATTTAGAAAATATTTTTAACTAAATAGCTTCACTTGCGCTTATTCAAATGAGGTACACAAATCGCACCTTATAGGTGAGATTGAAATGTTGAGGTACCAATAACTTTGGTATTTATGAACGGATTATGATAGTTCTTTTAGCCATTTGTTAAGGGAGCTTTGAAGTATATTAACAAATAGCTGAGATACGTTTAACGGATACAAGCACAGCGGTAGAAAAAAAATACACGACCAAATTACAAAAATAAGTCTTTCACAGGGGTTTTTGGTTAAGTTTATTAACAAAATTTCAATTTTCGCGCAAATGACTACCCTTATTTTAAAAGGGATGAAGATAGTTATCTTTTGTTAAAATTTCATCCAGATTGGGTAAAATTTTGAAAAATTTGAAATTTTGCCTCAAAAATTTTCATTGAAAAAATGAAAAGTGAAATTTTGTTAAAATATTTTTACGATATCTACAAAGTGTGAATTTATGTTAAAGGGGTAGGTGGTGCTTAAGCGCTATACGAAGTTTCGTCCAAATCAGGATATATTTAGTTGATATTTTAAGGATATTTGTAATATCACTGATTTAGCGACTTGGAGCCACCTGGTGGGTACAAATGAAACCTTAGAGGTGCGCGGGTTATAGTAGTAGTAGCTGAAAACCTCTGCTTAATTCTGCTTTTTAAATAACTGAAATCCGTTTACTATTTGGCGAGATATAAATTTTTACCTGTACCAAGGTACCTTTTCAACCCCGAATCCTGGCCAATATCTTAGGGAAAATTACGAATTTTTTTTTTTTTTTTCTTTCCCGGCAATTTTGATATCAAATGAAAGGTATTGATGAGTAGAATTCAATTATGAAAACAATTTGGAATTTCCTTAGTTATAGTAGGATATATAACGGTTTCTTTGTGTTAAATCTTCTAAAATGTATGGAAAGTGTATTGTGCCGCCCTCTATCAATGCGATTAGAGCTTATAAAATATTGATAAGTGATATCGGGCATGAATGTGCAAATCCTGTGCTTTCTTTTAAAATTTATTTCATTGAAATTGGTAAAGTCTTTAGAAAGTTATAAAGCCAAGAGCAATTGGATATTACGCTTTTTTACTACTTTGTTTACAAAGGCCTGAAGGACTTTAGGGTGGTAGCTCGCACGGGGCGGGAAAAATACAAAGGTGGTAGCTCGCAAGGGGCATGAAAAATACAAACGTGGTAGCACGCAAGGGGCGGGAAAAATACAGAGGTAGTAGTTCGCAAGAGGCGGGAAAAATATAAAGGTAATAGCTCGCAAGGGGCGGGAGAAATATAAAGGTGGAAGCTCGCAAGGGGCGGGAAAAATACAAACGTGGTAGCTCGCAAGGGGCGGGAAAAATACAAAGGTAGTAGCTCGCAAGAGG
>CAXIWC010000080.1:10000-15688 GCA_964036015.1 Leptarthrus brevirostris | reverse complement strand
GATGTTGATGTTGATGTTGATGTTGATGTTGATGTTGATGTTGATGTTGATGTTGATGTTGATGTTGATGTTGATGTGATGTTGGATGTTGATGTTGATGTTGATGTTGATGTTGATGTTGATGTTGATGTTGATGTTGATGTTGATGTTGATGTTGATGTTGATGTTGATGTTGATGTTGATGTGTTGATGTTGATGTGATGTTGATGTTGATGTTGATGTTGATGTTGATGTTGATGTTGATGTTGATGTTGATGTTGATGTTGATGTTGATGTTGATGATGTTGATGTGATGTTGATGTTGATGATGTTGATGTTGATGTTGATGTTGATGTTGATGTTGATGTTGATGTTGATGTTGATGATGTTGATGTTGATGTTGATGTTGATGTTGATGTTGATGTTGATGTTGATGTTGATGTTGATGTTGATGTTGATGTTGATGTTTGATGTTGATGATGTTGATGTTGTGTTGATGTTGATGTTGATGTTGATGATGTTGATGTTGATGTTGATGTTGATGTTGATGATGTTGATGTTGATGTTGATGTTGATGTTGATGTTGATGTGATGTTGATGTTGATGTTGATGTTGATGTTGATGTTGATGTTGATGTTGATGTTGATGTTGTTGATGTTGATGTGATGTTGATGTTGATGTTGATGTTGATGTTGATGTTGATGTTGATGTTGTTGTTGATGTTGATGTTGATGTTGATGTTGATGTTGATGTTGATGTTGATGTTGATGTGATGTTGATGTTGATGTTGATGTGATGTTGATGTGATGTTGATGTTGATGTGATGTTGATGTTGATGTTGATGTTGATGTTGATGTTGATGTTGATGTTGATGTTGGTGTTGATGTTGATGTTGATGTGATGTTGATGTTGATGTTGATGTGGTTGATGTTGATGTTGATGTTGAGGTTGAGGTTGATGTTGATGTTGATGTTGATGTTGATGTGGTGATGTTGATGTTGATGTTGATGATGTTGATGATGTTGATGTGTTGATGTTGATGTTGATTATGTTGATGATGTTGATGATGTTGATGATGTTGATGTTGATGTTGATGATGTTGATGATGTTGATGATGTGATGTTGATGTTGATGTTGATGTTGAAGTTGATGTTGATGTTGCTGTTGCTGTTAATGATGTTGATGTTGATGTTGATGTTGATGTTGATGTTGATTTTGATGTTGATGATGTTGATGTTGATGTTGATGTTGATGTTGATGTTGATGTTGATGTTGATGATGTTGATGCTGATGTTGATGTTGATGTTGATGATGTTGACGATGTTGACGATGTTGATGATGTTGATGTGATGTTGATGTTGATGATGATGTTGATGTTGATGTTGATGTTGATGTTGATGTTGATGTTGATGTTGATGTTGATGTTGATGTTGATGTTGATGTTGATGTTGATGTTGATGTTGATGTTGATGTTGATGTTGATGTTGATGTTGATGTTGATGTTGATGTTGATGTTGATGTTGATGTTGATGTTGTGATGTTGATGTGATGTTGATGTTGATGTTGATGTTGATGTTGATGTTGATGTTGATGTTGATGTTGATGTTGATGTTGATGTTGATGTTGATGTTGATGTTGATGTTGATGTGATGTTGATGTTGATGTTGATGTTGATGTTGATGTTGATGTTGATGTTGATGTTGATGTTTGATGTTGATGTTGATGTTGATGTTGATGTTGATGTTGATGTTGATGTTGATGTTGATGTTGATGTTGATGTGTTGTTGATGTTGATGTTGATGTTGTTGATGTTGATGTTGATGTTGATGTTGATGTTGATGTTGATGTTGATGTTGTGATGTTGATGTTGAGTTGTTGTTGATGTTGATGTGAATGTTGATGTTGACGTTGATCTTGATGTTGATGATGTTGCTGTTGATGTTGATGTTGATGTTGATGTTGATGTTGATGTTGATGTTGATGTTGTTGATGTGATGTTGATGTTGATGTTGATGTTGATGTTGATGTTGATGTTGATGTTGATGATGTTGATGATGTTGATGTTGATGTTGATGTTGATGTTGATGTTGATGTTGATGTTGATGTTGATGTTGATGTTGATGTTGATGTTGATGTTGATGTTGATGTTGATGTGATGTTGATGTTGATGTTGATGTTGATGTTGATGTTGATGTTGATGTGATGTTGATGTTGATGTTGATGTTGATGTTGATGTTGATGTTGATGTTGATGTTGATGTTGATGTTGTGTTGTTGTTGATGTTGTTGTTGATGTGATGTTGATGTTGATGTTGATGTTGATGTTGATGTTGATGTTGATGTTGATGTTGATGTTGATGTTGATGTTGATGTTGATGTTGATGTTGTTGATGTTGATGTTGATGTTGATGTTGATGTTGTGTTGATGTGATGTTGATGTTGATGTTGATGTTGATGTTGATGTTGATGTGATGTTGATGTTGATGTTGATGTTGATGTTGATGTTGATGTTGATGTTGATGTTGTGTTGTTGATGTTGATGTTGATGTTGATGTTGATGTTGATGATGATGATGTTGATGTTGATGTTGATGTTGATGTTGATGTTGATGTTGATGTTGATGTTGATGTTGATGTTGATGTTGATGTTGATGTTGATGTTGATGTTGATGTTGATGTTGATGTTGATGTTGATGTTGATGTTGATGTTGATGTTGATGTTGATGATGTTGATGATGTTGATGATGTGATGTTGATGATGTGTGATGTGTGATGTTGATGTTGATGTTGATGTTGATGTTGATGTGATGTTGATGTTGATGTTGATGTTGATGTTGATGATGATGTTGATGTTGATGTTGATGTTGATGTTGATGTTGATGTTGATGTTGATGTTGATGTTGATGTTGATGTTGATGTTGATGTTGATGTTGATGTTGATGTTGATGTTGATGTTGATGTTGATGTTGAGGTTGATGTTGATGTTGATGTTGATGTTGATGTGTGATGTTGATGATGTTGATGATGTTGATGTTGATGTTGTGATGTTGATGATGTTGATGATGTTGATGATGTTGATGTTGATGTTGATGTTGATGATGTTGATGATGTTGATGATGTTGATGTTGATGTTGATGTTGATGTTGATGTTGATGTTGATGTTGCTGTTGCTGTTAATGATGTTGATGTTGATGTTGATGTTGATGTTGATGTTGATTTTGATGTTGATGATGTTGATGTTGATGTTGATGTTGATGTTGATGTTGATGTTGATGATGTTGATGCTGATGTTGATGTTGATGTTGATGATGTTGATGATGTTGATGATGTTGATGTTGATGTTGATGTTGATGTTGATGTTGATGATGTTGACGATGTTGATGATGTTGATGTTGATGTTGATGTTGATGATGATGTTGATGTTGATGTTGATGTTGATGTTGATGTTGATGTTGATGTTGATGTTGATGTTGATGTTGATGTTGATGTTGATGTTGATGTTGATGTTGATGTTGATGTTGATGTTGATGTTGATGTTGATGTTGATTTTGATGTTGATGTTGATGTTGATGTTGATGTTGATGTTGATGTTGATGTTGATGTTGATGTTGATGTTGATGTTGATGTTGATGTTGATGTTGATGTTGATGTTGATGTTGATGTTGATGTTGATGTTGATGTTGATGTTGATGTTGATGTTGATGTTGATGTTGATGTTGATGTTGATGTTGATGTTGATGTTGATGTTGATGTTGATGTTGATGTTGATGTTGATGTTGATGTTGATGATGATGTTGATGTTGATGTTGATGTTGATGTTGATGTTGATGTTGATGTTGATGTTGGTGTTGATGTTGATGTTGATGTTGATGTTGATGTTGACGTTGATGTTGATGTTGATGATGTTGATGTTGATGTTGATGTTGATGATGTTGATGTTGATGTTGATGTTGATGTTAATGTTGATGTTGATGTTGATGTTGATGTTGATGTTGATGTTGATGTTGATGTTGATGTTGATGTTGATGTTGATGTTGATGTTGATGTTGATGTTGATGTTGATGTTGATGTTGATGTTGATGTTGATTATGTTGATGTTGATATTGATGTTGATGTTGATGTTGATGTTGATGTTATTTATTTATTTAAGCTTAATACAAGCTATTACGTAAAAAAATACAAAAATAAAAAATAAAATACAAGCTATAACTTAATACTAATTCAACAGACTATAATAAATGAATAATAAGAATAAATACATAAAAGGTATAAGCTACAATATGAGCTATATATATTGATTAATAGCAGAGGGCGTAAGGAAGAAGAATTAAAGTAGGCGATCAGGATCAAGATGGGCGGGGTCAAGATATAGGGCTTTGTGGAGTGATGATTTACTCATATGGAAGTCAAAAGAGGAAAGGTCGTTGACTTTTCGTAATATCCTGGTAATTGGCTCGCTTTGACCGTAGTTTGTGCGATGGCGGTCGAGTCGGAAAAGGGGAGTGGACCTAAGGTTACGGGGATTGGTATAGATGGGTAAAGATTGCAGGATGGAGGGGCAGTCTATGGCACCAGTTAATAATTGGTAGATGAAGAGAATGTCGGAAACATCACGACGTTTGCTTAGAGGTTGTAAGTCGATCAGTTTCAGACGGTTTTCATAGGGAGGAAGGTTGAATCTGTCAACCCACGGAAGATCACGTAGAGCGAAGCGAATAAACCTGCGCTGGACAGATTCAATCCTATTAATGTGAGTTGTTTGTGTAGGGGACCATACCTGGCTGGCATATTCAAGGAGAGGTCTAACGAAGGAGACGTAGAGAGATTTGGAAACATAAGGAATGGAGAACTCTCTAGACCAGCGCTTCACAAACCCTAGCGCGGAGTTAGCTCTGTTAATTATGCTGTCAATGTGGGAACGGAAATTGAGTTCACTATCACAGGTTATTCCTAAGTCACACAAAGAGGTAACGATAGAGACTGGTACGTCGGTTAACATATAGACTCTCGGGGTGGTGGTAAGACGCTTGCGGGAATAAGAGATGGACTGGCATTTGGAGACATTGAGCTCCAGAAAGTTTTTCATGCACCATGTGATGAATGAATCGAGGTCTTCTTGCAGGAGAAGAGAGTCGGTAGTGGAGGAGATATGTTTGATTATTTTCATGTCATCGGCATAGATGGACAACTCTGAGTGTTTGATGACACATTCAACATCATTTGTTGTGAGGATAAAAATCAATGGACCAAGGTGGCTGCCCTGAGGGACGCCGGAACGAGCGACAATAGGGTTAGAAATGGATGAACTGAAAAGAATATTGTACTGACGGTTGTTGAGGTAGGATCGAATCCAGGAAATGAATCTGGGGGGGAAGCCTAGGCGATCGAGTTTGAACAAGATAACGTTATGGGAGATCTTGTCGAAGGCTTTACTAAAATCGGTGGCTATAACATCAACATCTTTACCGTTTTCCAGGGCACATAGGGTTTTAGAGACGAAGTCAGTAAGGTTGGTGGTTGTAGATCTACCTTTGAGGAAGCCATGCTGGTAGAGTGAGAAGATAGACTTACAGTGGAAGAACATGGAATCATAGACCAATTTTTCGAATAGTTTAGGTATGGATGATAATTTAGCAATGGGTCTGTAGTTGGACACATCGTTCTTGCAACCTTTTTTGAAGATGGGAATAATATACGAATTTTTCCATAAT
>CAXIWC010000080.1:0-5000 GCA_964036015.1 Leptarthrus brevirostris | reverse complement strand
TTGCTGTTGCTGTTAATGATGTTGATGTTGATGTTGATGTTGATGTTGATTTTGATGTTGATGATGTTGATGTTGATGTTGATGTTGATGTTGATGTTGATGTTGATGTTGATGATGTTGATGCTGATGTTGATGTTGATGTTGATGATGTTGATGATGTTGATGATGTTGATGTTGATGTTGATGTTGATGTTGATGATGTTGACGATGTTGATGATGTTGATGTTGATGTTGATGTTGATGATGATGTTGATGTTGATGTTGATGTTGATGTTGATGTTGATGTTGATGTTGATGTTGATGTTGATGTTGATGTTGATGTTGATGTTGATGTTGATGTTGATGTTGATGTTGATGTTGATGTTGATGTTGATGTTGATGTTGATGTTGATGTTGATGTTGATGTTGATGTTGATGTTGATGTTGATGTTGATGTTGATGTTGATGTTGATGTTGATGTTGATGTTGATGTTGATGTTGATGTTGATGTTGATGTTGATGTTGATGTTGATGTTGATGTTGATGTTGATGTTGATGTTGATGTTGATGTTGATGTTGATGTTGATGTTGATGTTGATGTTGATGTTGATGTTGATGTTGATGTTGATGTTGATGTTGATGATGATGTTGATGTTGATGTTGATGTTGATGTTGATGTTGATGTTGATGTTGATGTTGGTGTTGATGTTGATGTTGATGTTGATGTTGATGTTGACGTTGATGTTGATGTTGATGATGTTGATGTTGATGTTGATGTTGATGATGTTGATGTTGATGTTGATGTTGATGTTAATGTTGATGTTGATGTTGATGTTGATGTTGATGTTGATGTTGATGTTGATGTTGATGTTGATGTTGATGTTGATGTTGATGTTGATGTTGATGTTGATGTTGATGTTGATGTTGATGTTGATGTTGATGTTGATGTTGATGATGTTGATGTTGATATTGATGTTGATGTTGATGTTGATGTTGATGTTATTTATTTATTTAAGCTTAATACAAGCTATTACGTAAAAAAATACAAAAATAAAAAATAAAATACAAGCTATAACTTAATACTAATTCAACAGACTATAATAAATGAATAATAAGAATAAATACATAAAAGGTATAAGCTACAATATGAGCTATATATATTGATTAATAGCAGAGGGCGTAAGGAAGAAGAATTAAAGTAGGCGATCAGGATCAAGATGGGCGGGGTCAAGATATAGGGCTTTGTGGAGTGATGATTTACTCATATGGAAGTCAAAAGAGGAAAGGTCGTTGACTTTTCGTAATATCCTGGTAATTGGCTCGCTTTGACCGTAGTTTGTGCGATGGCGGTCGAGTCGGAAAAGGGGAGTGGACCTAAGGTTACGGGGATTGGTATAGATGGGTAAAGATTGCAGGATGGAGGGGCAGTCTATGGCACCAGTTAATAATTGGTAGATGAAGAGAATGTCGGAAACATCACGACGTTTGCTTAGAGGTTGTAAGTCGATCAGTTTCAGACGGTTTTCATAGGGAGGAAGGTTGAATCTGTCAACCCACGGAAGATCACGTAGAGCGAAGCGAATAAACCTGCGCTGGACAGATTCAATCCTATTAATGTGAGTTGTTTGTGTAGGGGACCATACCTGGCTGGCATATTCAAGGAGAGGTCTAACGAAGGAGACGTAGAGAGATTTGGAAACATAAGGAATGGAGAACTCTCTAGACCAGCGCTTCACAAACCCTAGCGCGGAGTTAGCTCTGTTAATTATGCTGTCAATGTGGGAACGGAAATTGAGTTCACTATCACAGGTTATTCCTAAGTCACACAAAGAGGTAACGATAGAGACTGGTACGTCGGTTAACATATAGACTCTCGGGGTGGTGGTAAGACGCTTGCGGGAATAAGAGATGGACTGGCATTTGGAGACATTGAGCTCCAGAAAGTTTTTCATGCACCATGTGATGAATGAATCGAGGTCTTCTTGCAGGAGAAGAGAGTCGGTAGTGGAGGAGATATGTTTGATTATTTTCATGTCATCGGCATAGATGGACAACTCTGAGTGTTTGATGACACATTCAACATCATTTGTTGTGAGGATAAAAATCAATGGACCAAGGTGGCTGCCCTGAGGGACGCCGGAACGAGCGACAATAGGGTTAGAAATGGATGAACTGAAAAGAATATTGTACTGACGGTTGTTGAGGTAGGATCGAATCCAGGAAATGAATCTGGGGGGGAAGCCTAGGCGATCGAGTTTGAACAAGATAACGTTATGGGAGATCTTGTCGAAGGCTTTACTAAAATCGGTGGCTATAACATCAACATCTTTACCGTTTTCCAGGGCACATAGGGTTTTAGAGACGAAGTCAGTAAGGTTGGTGGTTGTAGATCTACCTTTGAGGAAGCCATGCTGGTAGAGTGAGAAGATAGACTTACAGTGGAAGAACATGGAATCATAGACCAATTTTTCGAATAGTTTAGGTATGGATGATAATTTAGCAATGGGTCTGTAGTTGGACACATCGTTCTTGCAACCTTTTTTGAAGATGGGAATAATATACGAATTTTTCCATAATTGAGGGAAAACCCCTTGAGTGACCGAGAGACGAAAAAGCAAAGTAAGGGGTTGGACTAGATGCATGGCACACTTTTTCAGAACGATGGCCGGAATGCCATCAGGACCTGGGTGAAAGTCGTCCTCAAGCCTATTAATACTGGCGGCGATTAGTTCAGGATCAGGGTCAAAAGATGAAAACGACGTTTGAGTGCATTTGTCCATGAATGCAAAATAGTTAAGGTCGGGTTGTAGAGAATTGTCGCTGAAAGATTTACTGAAGAAGTGTGCAAAGAGGTTAGCGATAACCTTAGGATCAGATGAAGAGGTATTCTCGAGCTTTAGGGTGGAAGGGTAACCATTGGATTTCTTCTTAGAATTAATAAAGCTATAAAAACGCTTGGGGTCGGATATGAGGCTAGTTTCCATCCGTTGGAGGTACTCATGGTAGAGGGTATCACAACGTTCAGAAAAAGAGGTATAAGCAGATAGATAGGAAGAATAGTCAGACTCAGTCTGGGTTAGAAGAAAAGTTTGCCAACGTTTATTTCTCCTGTTGCGAAGAGAGCGCAATTCTTTGTCGTACCATACGGGGGATGAGGAGTAGTTTTTACGAGGAAGAAGAGGGATAGATTGTGTAAGACAAGCGTGTATTTCCGAGTAGAACGCCTCTAAAGCAACGTCAACTGGGAGATGTTGAGGGATATCCCCAATATTAGAGTTGAGGAGCAAGTGATTTAATTTGTCAAAGTCGCCTTTACGAAAATTGAAGGATAAAGAAGACTCGGAGCCTGAAACGGCATGAGGGTGCTCGTAGGAGAAAACGAGGAACGTGATGTTGATGTTGATGTTAATGTTGATGTTGATGTTGAAGTTGATGTTGATGTTGATGTTGATGATGTTGATGTTGATGTTGATGTTGATGTTAATGTTGATGTTGATGTTGAAGTTGATGTTGATGTTGATGTTGATGATGTTGATGTTGATGTTGATGATGTTGATGTTGATGTTGATGTTGATGTTGATGTTGCTGTTGATGATGTTGATGTTGAGTAGATGTTGATGTTGATGTTGATGTTGATGTTGATGTTGATGTTGATGTTGATGTTGATGTTGATGTTGATGTTGATGTTGATGTTGATGTTGATGTTGATGTTGATGTTCATGTTCATGTTCATGTTCATGTTGATGTTGATTTTGACGTTGATGTTGATGTTGATGTTGATGTTGATGTTGATGTTGATGTTGATGATGTTGATGTTGATGTTGATGTTGATGTTGATGTTGATGTTGATGATGATGTTGATGTTGATGTTGATGTTGATGTTGATGTTGATGTTGATGTTGATGTTGATGTTGATGTTGATGATGTTGATGATGTTGATGATGTTGATGTTGATGTTGATGATGTTGATGATGTTGATGATGTTGATGTTGATGTTGATGTTGATGTTGATGTTGATGTTGATGTTGATGTTGATGTTGATGTTGATGTTGATGTTGATGTTGATGTTGATGTTGATGTTGATGTTGATGTTGATGTTGATGTTGATGTTGATGTTGATGTTGATGTTGATGTTGATGTTGATGTTGATGTTGATGTTGATGTTGATGTTGATGTTGATGTTGATGTTGATGTTGATGTTGATGTTGATGTTGATGTTGATGATGATGTTGATGTTGATGTTGATGTTGATGTTGATGTTGATGTTGATGTTGATGTTGATGTTGATGTTGATGTTGATGTTGATGTTGATGTTGATGTTGATGTTGATGTTGATGTTGATGTTGATGTTGATGTTGATGTTGATGTTGATGTTGATGTTGATGTTGATGTTGATGTTGATGTTGATGTTGATGTTGATGTTGATGTTGATGTTGATGTTGATGTTGATGTTGATGTTGATGTTGATGTTGATGTTGATGTTGATGTTGATGTTGATGTTGATGATGTTGATGTTGATGTTGATGTTGATGTTGCTGTTGATGATGTTGATGTTGATGTTGATGAGGTTGATGTTGATGTTGATGTCAATGTTGATGTTGATGTTGATGTTGAGGTTGATGTTGATGTTGATGTTGATGTTGATGTTGATGTTGATGTTGATGTTGATGTTGATGTTGATGTTGATGTTGATGTTGATGTTGATGTTGATGTTGATGTTGATGTTGATGTTGATGTTGATGTTGATGTTGATGTTGATGTTGATGTTGATGTTGATGTTGATGTTGATGTTGATGTTGATGTTGATGTTGATGTTGATGTTGATGTTGATGTTGATGTTGATGTTGATGTTGATGTTGATGTTGATGTTGATGCTGATGATGTTGATGTTGATGTTGATGTTGATGTTGATGTTGCTGTTGATGATGTTGATGTTGATGTTGATGTTGATGAGGTTGATGTTGATGTTGATGATGTTGATGTTGATGTTGATGTTGATGTTGATGATGTTGATGTTGATG
>CAXIWC010000079.1:12500-17500 GCA_964036015.1 Leptarthrus brevirostris | reverse complement strand
ATAATTTTCATGATAAGTTTATATTCCAGAGATATAATTTTGTTACCATTTATAAAATGAGGTAAAATTTATTATCATAACTATATGAAAAAATTTCATAAAATTTTTTTTACCCTATTTTAGCATAGAAAGCACTTTAAAGCAATTTTTACAATAACACAAAAAATGTGCATGTACATATCGAATCATAAGGTTCAGACTTATTTTCATATGTGATGATTGTATTAGTTTAGCTAGTTGGTTCCCCAGAACCATTGTATGGACTGTTGTCTGAATCAAGTGTTTCAGTAATACTTGCAAAAAATATTCTCCAGGTACGACTATGATCGATTTTATAGAAATATAGAGATGATCTTATATAGTCAAATTATATATGAGAAAATTTCTCATTTCAAAAAACGTTTCTCTTTGATTTGCTAAAACTTATTATTATAAGAAAGCCACAAGGGGTTAAGTCAACCCTTCTAAAAAATTTAGACGAGATCTAAAAATATATTGAAAGTTGTTGAAAGAATAAATAAATTTATTTTTACAATATGTAAATTGTGAAAGTAGATAAATAAATTAATTAAATAATTAATAATAATATATATATTGTTATTACAATATATATAAAAACAAAATGTGAACATTATTCTGGTTGATCCTGCCAGTAGTTATATGCTTGTCTCAAAGATTAAGCCATGCATGTCTAAGTACAAACAATTCTAAAGTGAAACCGCAAAAGGCTCATTATATCAGTTATGGTTTATTAGATCGTTAACAGTTACTTGGATAACTGTGGTAATTCTAGAGCTAATACATGCAATATAAACACGGACCTTTGGGACGTGTGCTTTTATTAGGCTAAAACCAAGCGATACCTTAGGGGATCGTAATAATGGTTGAACTCTAGATAATTTGCAGATCGTATGGTCTTGTACCGACGACAGATCTTTCAAATGTCTGCCCTATCAACTATTGATGGTAGTATCTTGGACTACCATGGTTGCAACGGGTAACGGGGAATCAGGGTTCGATTCCGGAGAGGGAGCCTGAGAAACGGCTACCACATCTAAGGAAGGCAGCAGGCGCGTAAATTACCCACTCCCAGTACGGGGAGGTAGTGACGAAAAATAACAATACAGGACTCATATCCGAGGCCCTGTAATTGGAATGAGTACACTTTAAATCCTTTAACAAGGACCCATTAGAGGGCAAGTCTGGTGCCAGCAGCCGCGGTAATTCCAGCTCTAATAGCGTATATTAAAGTTGTTGCGGTTAAAACGTTCGTAGTTGAATCTGTGCTCCATACGGGTAGTACAACTAAAGTATTGGTTCGTACGTTACCTTATGTTATGCGAGCGTATTACCGGTGGAGTTCTAATATATATTTTTTCAATTTATTGAATTTAATATATATAACTCCTATTTATACCCGCTTCAGTGCTCTTTATCGAGTGTTGTTGTGGGCCGGTACAATTACTTTGAACAAATTAGAGTGCTTAAAGCAGGCTTCAAACGCCTGAATATTTTGTGCATGGAATAATGAAATAAGACCTCTGTTCTACTTTCATTGGTTTTTAGATCAAGAGGTAATGATTAATAGAAGCAGTTGGGGGCATTAGTATTACGACGCGAGAGGTGAAATTCTTGGACCGTCGTAAGACTAACTTAAGCGAAAGCATTTGCCAAAGATGTTTTCATTAATCAAGAACGAAAGTTAGAGGCTCGAAGGCGATCAGATACCGCCCTAGTTCTAACCATAAACGATGCCAGCTAGCAATTGGGTGTAGCTACTATTATGGCTCTCTCAGTCGCTTCCCGGGAAACCAAAGCTTTTGGGCTCCGGGGGAAGTATGGTTGCAAAGCTGAAACTTAAAGGAATTGACGGAAGGGCACCACCAGGAGTGGAGCCTGCGGCTTAATTTGACTCAACACGGGAAAGCCTACCAGGTCCGAATATAAATGAGTAAGACAGATTGATAGCTCTTTCTCGAATCTATAGGTGGTGGTGCATGGCCGTTCTTAGTTCGTGGAGTGATTTGTCTGGTTAATTCCGATAACGAACGAGACTCAAATATGTTAAATAGATGCATTCAGGATTATGATGTTGAAACCTTGATATAACTGGCTTAACAGCACCCCTACATGCAAATGTAGGACTGTTCTGATTTTGTTTATATTGGGTGGAGTCGTACCTGTTTGTTTGTCCCATTAATACGGACACTAGCTTCTTAAATGGACAAATTGCGTTTAGCAATAATGAGATTGAGCAATAACAGGTCTGTGATGCCCTTAGATGTCCTGGGCTGCACGCGCGCTACAATGAAAGTATCAACGTGTATTTCCTAGACCGAGAGGTCCGGGTAAACCGCTGAATCACTTTCATGCTTGGGATTGTGAACTGAAACTGTTCACATGAACTTGGAATTCCCAGTAAGTGCGAGTCATTAACTCGCATTGACTAAGTCCCTGCCCTTTGTACACACCGCCCGTCGCTACTACCGATTGAATTATTTAGTGAGGTCTCCGGACGTGATCTCTGTGACGCCTTGGTGTTACGGATGTTTCACAAAAGTTGACCAAACTTGATTATTTAGAGGAAGTAAAAGTCGTAACAAGGTTTCCGTAGGTGAACCTGCGGAAGGATCATTAAAGTTAATGAAACTTCCAATAAAACATATTTACTATAATAACTAGAATTGATATTAGCTTATCCTTTCTATTAAAGAATGAATTTGATTAATTCATAAATAGCAAGCCTGTGACTATCCATACTAGTATTCCTAGGATGGACGTCACAGGCTAAGTTGCTTTAAGAAGATTTTTATCTTGTTATTAGCAAAATAAAGTTGCAAATAAAGAATAGCCTGTGACTATCCATACTAGTATTACTTGGATGGACGTCACGGGCTAAATTGCTTAAAAAAACTGAAGAAGTTGTCAGATCTTCTCGGTTAAGGGGTTGTGGGACATCCCCCTGGTTAATTAATTAATTTAATTAACTTAATTGCGCCACAAACAATGTATAATTTGTTGTACTTATTAAGTAAAGATTTATTAGAAATAATAAATTTTGGACATTCGCAACATATAATTATATATTCATTATTTAAAATATTTGACATAAATAAACAAAATTAAAAAGTTATACTCTAAGCGGAGGATCACTTGGCTCATGGGTCGATGAAGAACGCAGCAAACTGTGCGTCATCGTGTGAACTGCAGGACACATGAACATCGACATTTTGAACGCATATTGCAGTTCATGCTATATGTACTTTAATTTATTTTAAAGTGCTGCATGGACTACATATGGTTGAGGGTTGTAAGACTTTCATTATAAAGTTGCTAAAAGAGATATTAATTTATCTCTTTTATAGCACATGTTATATTATTAAAGAATATTAACGTATTCTTTATAATATTAATAATTAAATATATTTATGCTTTTATTTAAATCAAATGTTTAAATAGCATATCTAGATATAAAATCAATTTTTTATTTAGAGAATAGCTCATTTGATTTAAGTTTAATATAAAAGCTAATTTATTTTTTTAAACAACCTCAACTCATATGAGATTACTCCCTGAATTTAAGCATATTAATGAGGGAAGGAAAAGAAACTAACTAGGATTTTCTTAGTAGCGGCGAGCGAAAAGAAATCAAGTTCAGCACTAAGTTATTTTGTTATATTAACAAATATAAGATGCAGTGTATGGAATATCTATAATCTAGTATGATAAATTAACAGTTCAAGTCCTTCTTAAATGAGGCCATTTACCCATAGAGGGTGCCAGGCCCGTAGGTGACGTTAATGATTACTAGAAGATATTTCCTAAGAGTCGTGTTGCTTGATAGTGCAGCACTAATATGGTGGTAAACTCCATCTAAAACTAAATATAACCATGAGACCGATAGCAAACAAGTACCGTGAGGGAAAGTTGAAAAGAACTCTGAATAGAGAGTTAAATAGTACGTGAAACTGCTTAGAGGTTAAGCCCGATGAACCTAAATATCCAATATGAAAAATTCATCATTAATAATGCATTAATATTATTTAATGTGTAAATGATGTGCAATTTTTTCATATAAGGACATTGTAATCTGTTAATATAATTAAAAATTTATCATAAGTTCCGTTTGGATCAGTTTATATTTTATTATAAATTTATTTATAATATATATAAAATCCAATTTAAATACGGTTACAGATAAATTATTGACAGATTTTTATATATATAACGCTTACATATTACACATATGTTATAATATAAGAATAATCATGTATTATTTTTTTTATTATATGCGTTTATATGATTAACAATGCTATAGATTTAGGATACCTTCGGGACCCGTCTTGAAACACGGACCAAGGAGTCTAACATGTGTGCAAGTCATTGGGTATTTAAAACCTAAAGGCATAATTAACTTAACTGTTTTTAATGGGATCAATTATATATATTTTAATATATATATTCCATCCCGGGGCGTTCTATATAGTTATGCATTTTAATATATTTATATATTATATATGCCTCTAACTAGAGCGTACCTTGAGCATATATGTTGTGACCCGAAAGATGGTGAACTATACTTGATCAGGTTGAAGTCAGGGGAAACCCTGATGGAAGACCGAAGCAGTTCTGACGTGCAAATCGATTGTCAGAATTGAGTATAGCGGCGAAAGACCAATCGAACTATCTAGTAGCTGGTTCCCTCCGAAGTTTCCCTCAGGATAGCTGGTGCAATTAATTATTATATAAAATAATCTTATCTGGTAAAGCGAATGATTAGAGGCCTTAGGGCCGAAACGACCTTAACCTATTCTCAAACTTTAAATGGGTAAGAACCTAACCTTTCTTGATATGAAGGTTTAGGTTGTGATATATTGTGCCCAGTGGGCCACTTTTGGTAAGCAGAACTGGCGCTGTGGGATGAACCAAACGTGATGTTAAGGCGCCCAAATTAACAACTCATACTGATACCATGAAAGGCGTTGGTTGCTTAAAACAGC
>CAXIWC010000079.1:2500-7500 GCA_964036015.1 Leptarthrus brevirostris | reverse complement strand
CCCAGAACCATTGTATGGACTGTTGTCTGAATCAAGTGTTTCAGTAATACTTGCAAAAAATATTCTCCAGGTACGACTATGATCGATTTTATAGAAATATAGAGATGATCTTATATAGTCAAATTATATATGAGAAAATTTCTCATTTCAAAAAACGTTTCTCTTTGATTTGCTAAAACTTATTATTATAAGAAAGCCACAAGGGGTTAAGTCAACCCTTCTAAAAAATTTAGACGAGATCTAAAAATATATTGAAAGTTGTTGAAAGAATAAATAAATTTATTTTTACAATATGTAAATTGTGAAAGTAGATAAATAAATTAATTAAATAATTAATAATAATATATATATTGTTATTACAATATATATAAAAACAAAATGTGAACATTATTCTGGTTGATCCTGCCAGTAGTTATATGCTTGTCTCAAAGATTAAGCCATGCATGTCTAAGTACAAACAATTCTAAAGTGAAACCGCAAAAGGCTCATTATATCAGTTATGGTTTATTAGATCGTTAACAGTTACTTGGATAACTGTGGTAATTCTAGAGCTAATACATGCAATATAAACACGGACCTTTGGGACGTGTGCTTTTATTAGGCTAAAACCAAGCGATACCTTAGGGGATCGTAATAATGGTTGAACTCTAGATAATTTGCAGATCGTATGGTCTTGTACCGACGACAGATCTTTCAAATGTCTGCCCTATCAACTATTGATGGTAGTATCTTGGACTACCATGGTTGCAACGGGTAACGGGGAATCAGGGTTCGATTCCGGAGAGGGAGCCTGAGAAACGGCTACCACATCTAAGGAAGGCAGCAGGCGCGTAAATTACCCACTCCCAGTACGGGGAGGTAGTGACGAAAAATAACAATACAGGACTCATATCCGAGGCCCTGTAATTGGAATGAGTACACTTTAAATCCTTTAACAAGGACCCATTAGAGGGCAAGTCTGGTGCCAGCAGCCGCGGTAATTCCAGCTCTAATAGCGTATATTAAAGTTGTTGCGGTTAAAACGTTCGTAGTTGAATCTGTGCTCCATACGGGTAGTACAACTAAAGTATTGGTTCGTACGTTACCTTATGTTATGCGAGCGTATTACCGGTGGAGTTCTAATATATATTTTTTCAATTTATTGAATTTAATATATATAACTCCTATTTATACCCGCTTCAGTGCTCTTTATCGAGTGTTGTTGTGGGCCGGTACAATTACTTTGAACAAATTAGAGTGCTTAAAGCAGGCTTCAAACGCCTGAATATTTTGTGCATGGAATAATGAAATAAGACCTCTGTTCTACTTTCATTGGTTTTTAGATCAAGAGGTAATGATTAATAGAAGCAGTTGGGGGCATTAGTATTACGACGCGAGAGGTGAAATTCTTGGACCGTCGTAAGACTAACTTAAGCGAAAGCATTTGCCAAAGATGTTTTCATTAATCAAGAACGAAAGTTAGAGGCTCGAAGGCGATCAGATACCGCCCTAGTTCTAACCATAAACGATGCCAGCTAGCAATTGGGTGTAGCTACTATTATGGCTCTCTCAGTCGCTTCCCGGGAAACCAAAGCTTTTGGGCTCCGGGGGAAGTATGGTTGCAAAGCTGAAACTTAAAGGAATTGACGGAAGGGCACCACCAGGAGTGGAGCCTGCGGCTTAATTTGACTCAACACGGGAAAGCCTACCAGGTCCGAATATAAATGAGTAAGACAGATTGATAGCTCTTTCTCGAATCTATAGGTGGTGGTGCATGGCCGTTCTTAGTTCGTGGAGTGATTTGTCTGGTTAATTCCGATAACGAACGAGACTCAAATATGTTAAATAGATGCATTCAGGATTATGATGTTGAAACCTTGATATAACTGGCTTAACAGCACCCCTACATGCAAATGTAGGACTGTTCTGATTTTGTTTATATTGGGTGGAGTCGTACCTGTTTGTTTGTCCCATTAATACGGACACTAGCTTCTTAAATGGACAAATTGCGTTTAGCAATAATGAGATTGAGCAATAACAGGTCTGTGATGCCCTTAGATGTCCTGGGCTGCACGCGCGCTACAATGAAAGTATCAACGTGTATTTCCTAGACCGAGAGGTCCGGGTAAACCGCTGAATCACTTTCATGCTTGGGATTGTGAACTGAAACTGTTCACATGAACTTGGAATTCCCAGTAAGTGCGAGTCATTAACTCGCATTGACTAAGTCCCTGCCCTTTGTACACACCGCCCGTCGCTACTACCGATTGAATTATTTAGTGAGGTCTCCGGACGTGATCTCTGTGACGCCTTGGTGTTACGGATGTTTCACAAAAGTTGACCAAACTTGATTATTTAGAGGAAGTAAAAGTCGTAACAAGGTTTCCGTAGGTGAACCTGCGGAAGGATCATTAAAGTTAATGAAACTTCCAATAAAACATATTTACTATAATAACTAGAATTGATATTAGCTTATCCTTTCTATTAAAGAATGAATTTGATTAATTCATAAATAGCAAGCCTGTGACTATCCATACTAGTATTCCTAGGATGGACGTCACAGGCTAAGTTGCTTTAAGAAGATTTTTATCTTGTTATTAGCAAAATAAAGTTGCAAATAAAGAATAGCCTGTGACTATCCATACTAGTATTACTTGGATGGACGTCACGGGCTAAATTGCTTAAAAAAACTGAAGAAGTTGTCAGATCTTCTCGGTTAAGGGGTTGTGGGACATCCCCCTGGTTAATTAATTAATTTAATTAACTTAATTGCGCCACAAACAATGTATAATTTGTTGTACTTATTAAGTAAAGATTTATTAGAAATAATAAATTTTGGACATTCGCAACATATAATTATATATTCATTATTTAAAATATTTGACATAAATAAACAAAATTAAAAAGTTATACTCTAAGCGGAGGATCACTTGGCTCATGGGTCGATGAAGAACGCAGCAAACTGTGCGTCATCGTGTGAACTGCAGGACACATGAACATCGACATTTTGAACGCATATTGCAGTTCATGCTATATGTACTTTAATTTATTTTAAAGTGCTGCATGGACTACATATGGTTGAGGGTTGTAAGACTTTCATTATAAAGTTGCTAAAAGAGATATTAATTTATCTCTTTTATAGCACATGTTATATTATTAAAGAATATTAACGTATTCTTTATAATATTAATAATTAAATATATTTATGCTTTTATTTAAATCAAATGTTTAAATAGCATATCTAGATATAAAATCAATTTTTTATTTAGAGAATAGCTCATTTGATTTAAGTTTAATATAAAAGCTAATTTATTTTTTTAAACAACCTCAACTCATATGAGATTACTCCCTGAATTTAAGCATATTAATGAGGGAAGGAAAAGAAACTAACTAGGATTTTCTTAGTAGCGGCGAGCGAAAAGAAATCAAGTTCAGCACTAAGTTATTTTGTTATATTAACAAATATAAGATGCAGTGTATGGAATATCTATAATCTAGTATGATAAATTAACAGTTCAAGTCCTTCTTAAATGAGGCCATTTACCCATAGAGGGTGCCAGGCCCGTAGGTGACGTTAATGATTACTAGAAGATATTTCCTAAGAGTCGTGTTGCTTGATAGTGCAGCACTAATATGGTGGTAAACTCCATCTAAAACTAAATATAACCATGAGACCGATAGCAAACAAGTACCGTGAGGGAAAGTTGAAAAGAACTCTGAATAGAGAGTTAAATAGTACGTGAAACTGCTTAGAGGTTAAGCCCGATGAACCTAAATATCCAATATGAAAAATTCATCATTAATAATGCATTAATATTATTTAATGTGTAAATGATGTGCAATTTTTTCATATAAGGACATTGTAATCTGTTAATATAATTAAAAATTTATCATAAGTTCCGTTTGGATCAGTTTATATTTTATTATAAATTTATTTATAATATATATAAAATCCAATTTAAATACGGTTACAGATAAATTATTGACAGATTTTTATATATATAACGCTTACATATTACACATATGTTATAATATAAGAATAATCATGTATTATTTTTTTTATTATATGCGTTTATATGATTAACAATGCTATAGATTTAGGATACCTTCGGGACCCGTCTTGAAACACGGACCAAGGAGTCTAACATGTGTGCAAGTCATTGGGTATTTAAAACCTAAAGGCATAATTAACTTAACTGTTTTTAATGGGATCAATTATATATATTTTAATATATATATTCCATCCCGGGGCGTTCTATATAGTTATGCATTTTAATATATTTATATATTATATATGCCTCTAACTAGAGCGTACCTTGAGCATATATGTTGTGACCCGAAAGATGGTGAACTATACTTGATCAGGTTGAAGTCAGGGGAAACCCTGATGGAAGACCGAAGCAGTTCTGACGTGCAAATCGATTGTCAGAATTGAGTATAGCGGCGAAAGACCAATCGAACTATCTAGTAGCTGGTTCCCTCCGAAGTTTCCCTCAGGATAGCTGGTGCAATTAATTATTATATAAAATAATCTTATCTGGTAAAGCGAATGATTAGAGGCCTTAGGGCCGAAACGACCTTAACCTATTCTCAAACTTTAAATGGGTAAGAACCTAACCTTTCTTGATATGAAGGTTTAGGTTGTGATATATTGTGCCCAGTGGGCCACTTTTGGTAAGCAGAACTGGCGCTGTGGGATGAACCAAACGTGATGTTAAGGCGCCCAAATTAACAACTCATACTGATACCATGAAAGGCGTTGGTTGCTTAAAACAGCAGGTCGGTGGACATGGAAGTCGTAATCCGCTAAGGAGTGTGTAACAACTCACCTGCCGAAGCAACTAGCCCTTAAAATGGATGGCGCTCAAGTTGTATGCCTATACATCACCGTTAAAGTATATGATTTATACAGTGCATTATATTAAATATTTTTTTTTATAAATTTTGAAACTTTAATGAGTAGGAGGGTACAATGGTGTGCGTAGAAGTGTTTGGCGTAAGCCTGCATGGAGCCGCCATTG
>CAXIWC010000078.1:0-14098 GCA_964036015.1 Leptarthrus brevirostris | reverse complement strand
TATGAAGAAACCCGTGGTGTACTTAAAGTGTTTCTTGAAAATGTTATTCGTGATGCTGTTACATATACCGAGCATGCAAAAAGAAAAACAGTTACTGCAATGGATGTTGTATATGCATTAAAAAGGCAAGGACGTACATTATATGGTTTTGGCGGTTAAGAGTGAAATTTTTTATTTGATTGAAAATGAAAACGGTCCTTTTCAGGGCCACAAACAATTAACAAAGAGTAAAAATATATAATATATTAATCTTAATAGGTGTGGTCGTTAAATTTTATAGGGGTTAGGAGAAGAAAAGATTTTTTTTAGGCTTATCAAAATTAAAAAAAAAATGTTTTTTTTTGCATATCTTATTATACCCGAAAAAAATAAAAATTTCAGTTTAATACATAATTTTTTCTATATCTTATTATAGATAGGTTTTTTTCAGTATAACTGAAAAAAAAATTCAATTCGATTCGATTATAAAAAAAAAAAAAATTTATTAAAAAAGACTACTGTATGTAAATATAAATTTTACTCTTTGATAAAAGATATGGTGGTCCTGAAAAGGACCGTTTTGTTAAAGAGCTGTCGGAAAAATAAAATATTTATGCCTTCTTTTCAGTTTTTTTGGGTAAAAGAACAGCTTGAATATTTGGTAAAACACCACCTTGAGCAATTGTCACACCAGAAAGCAATTTATTTAATTCTTCATCATTACGGATGGCTAATTGTAAATGTCGTGGAATAATTCTTGTTTTTTTATTGTCACGTGCAGCATTTCCAGCTAATTCAAGAACTTCAGCAGCTAAATATTCCATAACAGCTGCCAAATAAACTGGAGCACCAGCACCGACACGTTCAGCATAATTTCCTTTTCTCAATAAACGATGAATACGACCAACAGGAAATTGTAGTCCAGCACGATTTGATCGAGATTTTGCCTTTCCCTTAACTTTTCCACCTTTACCACGACCAGACATTTTATTTAATTCTTTAATTCACTTGGCACGTCTACACAGCACAGCACTTTTCACTTGAATGACGAAGTAAATGGTTGACTCACTTATTTATGTAAAAATTGAACGAAGAAAATTGAAAAACGAAAGAGAATGGAGGGGAGATATTGATTGTCTCCAGACTGAATAAATATGAGCAGAAATTCGATAGAAATTGAACAGTTTGTGTTAAACCGTGAACGGGTGAAGATAAGTGAAGTGAAATTGTGAAAATGCCTCCTAAAACGAGTGGTAAAGCTGCTAAAAAAGCTGGTAAAGCGCAGAAAAACATATCTAAGACCGATAAGAAAAAGAAGCGCAAGAGGAAGGAAAGTTATGCTATCTACATTTACAAAGTTTTAAAGCAAGTTCATCCTGATACTGGAATTTCGTCGAAGGCAATGAGTATTATGAACAGTTTTGTGAATGATATTTTTGAACGTATTGCCGCTGAAGCATCTCGTTTAGCGCATTACAATAAACGTTCGACAATTACGAGTCGTGAAATTCAGACTGCTGTAAGACTTTTGCTACCAGGTGAACTTGCCAAGCACGCCGTTAGTGAAGGAACTAAAGCTGTTACAAAATATACCAGTTCCAAGTAAAATTGCAAACCGTATTAATAAATGGCCCTTTTCAGGGCCGCCAAATATTAATAAAAAGAGTTAAAATTATTATTGAATATTATGCAGTTTTTTTAGTTATTTGTAAATCTTATCAAATAGAAATGTTCTTAGACAAAGTATATGGAAAATTTTGAAATATTTAATTAATATATTATCGAAATTAATACTCCTTTCGTACATATTCTCATCATTTCATATACCAAAACGTTTGGAAAAAAATTATCTTTTCAATACAGTCTTAATAATATTTTAAATTGCGTCATTAAAAAAAAATCGCCGCTATTTATTCAAATAAAAAAAAAATTTCTAATTATGTATTTGATGTGTAAAATTTGTTAGCTTTTCCAGGAAATTCTTTCATTGTAATAATTCAAATTGAATAATATTTTACTCTTTAATAAAATAATTTGTGGTCCTGAAAAGGACCGTTTTTTGTTTTTAAAGTTATCGAAATAAATTTTTAAGCACGTTCACCTCGAATACGACGAGCCAATTGAATGTCTTTTGGCATTATTGTAACACGTTTAGCATGGATAGCACACAAATTAGTATCCTCAAATAATCCAACTAAATATGCTTCACTAGCCTCTTGTAATGCCATAACTGCAGAGCTTTGAAAACGCAAATCGGTTTTAAAATCTTGAGCAATTTCACGTACAAGTCGTTGAAAAGGTAATTTACGAATAAGCAATTCAGTACTCTTTTGATAACGACGAATTTCACGAAGAGCTACTGTACCGGGGCGATAACGATGAGGCTTTTTAACACCACCAGTTGCTGGAGCACTTTTACGGGCTGCTTTTGTAGCCAATTGCTTACGAGGAGCCTTTCCTCCCGTAGATTTACGAGCAGTTTGCTTAGTACGAGCCATTGCTTTATTTTTCACTCACTTTAACTCTACCAGAAAATTAAAACACTTCTCACAAAAAGAACTTTTCACTTCACTTGAACCGAACACGAGGAGTCACAGTTTAGAAATACCATTTACGCTGCTTTAACCCAAGTATTTATAGAAAAATTCTCCCTTCTCCACTTTTAGCTTTATACGTTTTCCCCTCCATCAATTTCATTTGGTTTGGGTGAGAAATTTTTCTATAAATTGAGTGGTACACTCTCGGTAAATTTCATTCATTCATCTCGGGAACACATTGATCATTCGTCAGTCAAAGAGGCAACACCTTTGCGACTGATCAGTGAAAAAAGCGGCTTGGCAAGTTATAACCTGTATTGTGAGTAATGTGCGTGTTTAGGATTTCTAAGTAGTGAGATAGTGACTCTGTATAATAGTGATTGTGTATGTATATTGCCGAGACAGGACTCTGGCGGAAAAATGGCAGAAAGTGCAAATTACGATACCGCTAAAGCGGCGTTATTTAAACATTTTGAGGTGATGGTTCGCGATATCGGGAAAAAGTTTAATGTGCAAAGTGCGGATATTAAGAGTGACATTTACTCAGAATTAGCAGTGAAATTCGGGCATATAACGAGTGCAAACAGTGACAATGATTCGGATATGGACGACGATACGGAAGTAGACAATTGTGATATGATGTCAGTGGCTTCGGGTGCAAGCTCAAAAAGGAAATTTAAGGCGGAAAAATACGTAAAGGACAAACGTGTAAGGCAAGATCCGGAAAGCAGAAAATATCCGGAAAGCGAAAATTATTACGCGCCTCTAGCAAACAAAGAGGTAAATTTAGTTCAAGTGACCGGTAAAAGTGCTCCGACGAATAAGGTGATCAATCGCGTGGAAAACTCCCAGAAGAAATCGACAAGGGTACCACCAATTGTGTGCTTCGGTCTCGATGTGAAGGATCTCGGCCGAATAGTGAAAAAGTTAAATAACCCTCCCAAATATAGTGTTGTTAATATTAACAAAACGAAAACAATTTTAAAGCCACAAAGTGTAAATGACCAGAAAGTATTATTTGACCTGCTTAAATCTAGGCAGTATAATTCCTTCACATTTACACCTCCAGAAGAGAAGCCGAAGAATTTCTTGCTGAAGGGAATTCACAACAGCTACGACGAGGATGAAGTGAAAGAATCAATTAAGGAAGCACTTCCCGAAATAGAGATAAAGAAAGTTATGCGTTTTTCGACACCACACAGCCGCGAAAATAAGTACAACTTGAACTCGTTTCTAGTTCAAACGAGTGCGACTTCGGACACCGTGGAGCTACAGAGAGTTAAATATATCCTCAACCAAAAGGTTACGTGGGAAAATTTGAAGCGTACGGGAATGACGCAATGTAAGAACTGCCAACATTACGGACATGTAGCGGCTAACTGCTCAGCACCATATAGATGTGTCAAGTGCAAAGGAGGTCACCAGCCCGGTGAATGTAAGATGGCCAAACCAGCAGAGAATCCCGGAACATCATCAATCATCGAAAAGGAGCCAACACCTCCCTACTGTGTCTTATGCAAAAAGGATGGGCACCCTAGCAGCTATCGTGGATGCCCCACATACAAACGGATCCTGCAACAGCGTCAGCAGAAATCAGTGGAAACTGAATCCAGAAGGCGTCAAGCGGAGAAAAACGTCAACAATTACATTCAAGGGGGTAAGTCGTTTTCTAGCCTATTTAATAAAAATAACGCGCAAAAAGAGACAAAACCTAAGCAGGTGCCTAACCATTCTACAAATCAGTTCATTACTAAAGAATGTCAAGATCTTTTCGGGATGAATATGTTCTCCCTTATTGGAAAAATTAGAGAATTTACTCCTAAATATAATGCGTTAAAAAACAAAAACGAAAAACAAGTTGCCTACTTAGGTTTTGTCTTTGATTTATGCAAATAAATCACATAAATGAATTAAAAGTTATGGCCCTCAATGCGAATTCCCTGTATTCGCATTGTAGGCGCATATCTTTACTTAAGCTAATGAAAGAATGTCAGCCTCATGTTATGTGTCTGAGCGAAACAAATCTAAGTTCTAAAAATAAACTTGTTATCGAGAAATATAAATTCACCAGAAGCGATAAAGATGGCCTAAACCATGGGACCGGCATTCTTTCATTTTCCTCTTTTAAAATAGAAACCATTACTTTGAGTAACCTAAAATGCTCAGAGGCAACTGGAATCAAAATTCATTTAGATTGTGGCGAGAGCTTAGCAATTATTGGAATTTACGTCAGAAACCAGTCAAACTCGGTAAATATAAATCACGATTTTGACCATATACTTTCTCTGGCCGAACAATCTGATCATTCAATAATTTGCGGTGACTTCAACGCTCGCCACAATCTTTGGAATGATCCAGGAGAGAACCAAAACGGGCGAAATGTCGTCAATTGGCTTAATTCTCGGTTGCATAACTTCACTGTTATCTCGCAAACCGAACCCACGTTCCCCAGATCTGGTTCCATACTAGATTTCTTTCTCGTATCGTCATCCCTTCTCAATAACCTCAGTGAGCAAAGTAATTATCGTTGCCGTGTAATTGTGGCTGAGTCAGATCACCGTGCTGTCCAGTTGAAAATAAGGTTAAATCCGCAAATAAATTTCATATCTGTTAGTGAACACAGGTATATATCCTTCTCAAATACAAATTGGGTAGACTTCGCGAATTTTATAGACTCCATGCTTGGAAGCACTCAGCTTCCCGTACACCGGAATCTATCAAATTCCGAGATTGATGACCTTACAGGAAAGTTTACATCTGTCATCACGGAAGCCATTGATAGGTTCAGTACGAAACTCTCCCCAAAAAACTTTAAATACAGGAATCTACCTCCATCCCTCCTAAATCTTTTTAATGTGAGACACAAGATGAGAAAGTCCCTCAACCGCATCCGCAAGCGTCACCTCAACACAACAAACGCCGAGTATAGGTCCCTTATTTCTCAGATAAATTGTCTGAGCATACTAATTAGGAAGCAAACATCCCAGTTTGTGAATTCTCAATTCCAGAAGAAACTGAGGTCGATTAAGCTAAACTCGGATACTTTCAGGGAAGTAAACAGATTAGCAAGTCGGAAGCAAACCTTTCCGTCCCAAATTGAAAACGGCAACTCGGTTTTATCTGACCCCATCGAAATTGCAAACTCTTTTGCTAGTAAATACTCGGATCACTTCACCGAAAATCCCATCAACGACAATTTTAAAATGAGAGTGGAAAGTGAAGTGAACGAATATCTCGAATCAATTAAAGCTCCTGGCCAAGGGGAATATTCCCCTATTACATCTTTTTCGGATTCCAATCCAGCGCACCAGCCATCATTCACATATTCTGATCTTTTAACTTCTTCACCTCATACGGAATTTCTCATCAAAACGGGAAATGGGAAGAGATCTCAAGACCCAGACAAAATATCCCCCTTCATTCTAAAGAAGCTACCTGCTCTGGGATTTATTTATTTAGCAGTAATCTTTAATAATTGCATTAACAACGGATACTTCCCCGATAAGTGGAAACTAGCCAGAGTTATTCCTGTACCGAAGAAATCTGGCTCCAGAAATATAGATGATTTTCGCCCCATTGCCCTTATCTCCGCTATTGGGAAAAAACTCGAACTCATAATAAGGAATTCTATTATGAGCTTCTGCAATAGAAATGGAGTCATCCCAAAATTTCAATTTGGCTTTAGACCGGGGCACTCTACAGTAGACGCCCTCGCCAAATTCCATTATGACATCACAAAAGGGCTGAACCTAAATATGGTAACTGCCGCGTGCCTTATTGATGTTTCAAAAGCCTTTGATAGGGTATGGATAAAAGGTTTAATTTTCAAGATGATTAAATTCAAATTTCCTAACGAAATAATTAGGATTATCCATTGCTTCCTGTCAAACAGGAGCTTCTACACTGAAATAAATGGAGTTGCGTCCGGTATCAATCCGATCTTGGCTGGGGTTCCTCAAGGCTCCGTTCTTGGACCCCTTCTCTTTAATATTTTCACCGCCGATCTTCCAGGACAAGACGCAAACAGCAGTACGCTCCTTTACGCTGACGACGCGGTTACATTTATATCAGCTCATAACCCCAATTACGCACTGAAGGGACTCAAGGATAAAGTCGCTACACTTCTCGAATATTATAAATGCTGGGGTTTCCAAATAAACCTCAGCAAAACTGAGCTCATTATTTTCAGGAATCCGGCAAGGAATTCTAAGAGCGCCCGAATTTCCTCACTAGCAAAAAAAGCTAAACTCGCCATTGAAGGTCATGAAGTCCATCCGAAAGAAACTGCTAAATACCTTGGAGTACACTTTAGCAGTCTTATGAAATTTAAAACTCACATTACATCCACCATTAGGAAAGCAAATATGGTGTATAGTACCCTGAGTCCTCTGATGCGTAAAAGCTCAGGACTCTCCCCCAAAATAAAACTGCTAATGTATAAGCAGCTAATACGGCCAATTCTGACATATGCGTACCCGGTTTGGTTCACGATAAACAAAACAAATTTTCAGGAATTACTCAAATTTGAGAGAAAAGTGTTAAGGGCTTGTACTGCAAAATATTTTCAGTCCCCTTACAGATATTATAGCAACCAGGAACTCTACAGGGCAGCGGCAACGCTTGGAAAAATGGAACCACTGGACGAACACCTAGTGAAACTGGCGCGAGGATTCGTAGCGAGACAGGCAGACCATATTAATCAAATGTCAAGAGAAATGGCTCGAGACAGCAGAGCACAGGATGCAGCGAACGAGTACTGGACCATATTCAACATTAATACCAATAATAACCTTTTTGAACCAACATCGGGAACCATCCCATTCTACGCTTCGACAATTCAGAATTGTAATAGAGGATAAGTTTAACTAAACCAAATATGTAATTAAGCGTAAGATAAAAAGGTTATAATGTTGACTAACTTTGTTTCACTCTACTTTGCTACACTTTCACAGATATTAATGTAAGTCCAGGCGCAGGACTAAATTTAAAAAACCGTAAATGTTTAATTGAAATAAATATAAATGTCAGAAATAGAAATGAACTACCGTTCAATAAATTAAGAAATCAGGGCCAAATTATAGACTAGCTCGTAAGTACAAATAAAACAGATATACTTAGATTAGAAAAAAAACCCCCATATGGAATTTTAAAAAGTCGCCAATCGAAGAATTTGAATTTTTTTTTTTTTTTTTTTTTTTTCGGTAAATTTCATAAAGTGTGTGACAGTGCTAAAGTGAAGTGTTCTTTCTTATAATTCTGTTGAAGTGAAGTAAATTTAAAATGACTGGTCGCGGCAAAGGTGGTAAAGGTTTAGGAAAAGGTGGTGCTAAGCGTCATCGTAAAGTTCTTCGTGATAATATTCAAGGTATTACAAAACCAGCTATTCGCCGTTTAGCACGACGAGGTGGCGTTAAGCGTATATCGGGTTTAATTTATGAAGAAACCCGTGGTGTACTTAAAGTGTTTCTTGAAAATGTTATTCGTGATGCTGTTACATATACCGAGCATGCAAAAAGAAAAACAGTTACTGCAATGGATGTTGTATATGCATTAAAAAGGCAAGGACGTACATTATATGGTTTTGGCGGTTAAGAGTGAAATTTTTTATTTGATTGAAAATGAAAACGGTCCTTTTCAGGGCCACAAACAATTAACAAAGAGTAAAAATATATAATATATTAATCTTAATAGGTGTGGTCGTTAAATTTTATAGGGGTTAGGAGAAGAAAAGATTTTTTTTAGGCTTATCAAAATTAAAAAAAAAATGTTTTTTTTTGCATATCTTATTATACCCGAAAAAAATAAAAATTTCAGTTTAATACATAATTTTTTCTATATCTTATTATAGATAGGTTTTTTTCAGTATAACTGAAAAAAAAATTCAATTCGATTCGATTATAAAAAAAAAAAAAATTTATTAAAAAAGACTACTGTATGTAAATATAAATTTTACTCTTTGATAAAAGATATGGTGGTCCTGAAAAGGACCGTTTTGTTAAAGAGCTGTCGGAAAAATAAAATATTTATGCCTTCTTTTCAGTTTTTTTGGGTAAAAGAACAGCTTGAATATTTGGTAAAACACCACCTTGAGCAATTGTCACACCAGAAAGCAATTTATTTAATTCTTCATCATTACGGATGGCTAATTGTAAATGTCGTGGAATAATTCTTGTTTTTTTATTGTCACGTGCAGCATTTCCAGCTAATTCAAGAACTTCAGCAGCTAAATATTCCATAACAGCTGCCAAATAAACTGGAGCACCAGCACCGACACGTTCAGCATAATTTCCTTTTCTCAATAAACGATGAATACGACCAACAGGAAATTGTAGTCCAGCACGATTTGATCGAGATTTTGCCTTTCCCTTAACTTTTCCACCTTTACCACGACCAGACATTTTATTTAATTCTTTAATTCACTTGGCACGTCTACACAGCACAGCACTTTTCACTTGAATGACGAAGTAAATGGTTGACTCACTTATTTATGTAAAAATTGAACGAAGAAAATTGAAAAACGAAAGAGAATGGAGGGGAGATATTGATTGTCTCCAGACTGAATAAATATGAGCAGAAATTCGATAGAAATTGAACAGTTTGTGTTAAACCGTGAACGGGTGAAGATAAGTGAAGTGAAATTGTGAAAATGCCTCCTAAAACGAGTGGTAAAGCTGCTAAAAAAGCTGGTAAAGCGCAGAAAAACATATCTAAGACCGATAAGAAAAAGAAGCGCAAGAGGAAGGAAAGTTATGCTATCTACATTTACAAAGTTTTAAAGCAAGTTCATCCTGATACTGGAATTTCGTCGAAGGCAATGAGTATTATGAACAGTTTTGTGAATGATATTTTTGAACGTATTGCCGCTGAAGCATCTCGTTTAGCGCATTACAATAAACGTTCGACAATTACGAGTCGTGAAATTCAGACTGCTGTAAGACTTTTGCTACCAGGTGAACTTGCCAAGCACGCCGTTAGTGAAGGAACTAAAGCTGTTACAAAATATACCAGTTCCAAGTAAAATTGCAAACCGTATTAATAAATGGCCCTTTTCAGGGCCGCCAAATATTAATAAAAAGAGTTAAAATTATTATTGAATATTATGCAGTTTTTTTAGTTATTTGTAAATCTTATCAAATAGAAATGTTCTTAGACAAAGTATATGGAAAATTTTGAAATATTTAATTAATATATTATCGAAATTAATACTCCTTTCGTACATATTCTCATCATTTCATATACCAAAACGTTTGGAAAAAAATTATCTTTTCAATACAGTCTTAATAATATTTTAAATTGCGTCATTAAAAAAAAATCGCCGCTATTTATTCAAATAAAAAAAAAATTTCTAATTATGTATTTGATGTGTAAAATTTGTTAGCTTTTCCAGGAAATTCTTTCATTGTAATAATTCAAATTGAATAATATTTTACTCTTTAATAAAATAATTTGTGGTCCTGAAAAGGACCGTTTTTTGTTTTTAAAGTTATCGAAATAAATTTTTAAGCACGTTCACCTCGAATACGACGAGCCAATTGAATGTCTTTTGGCATTATTGTAACACGTTTAGCATGGATAGCACACAAATTAGTATCCTCAAATAATCCAACTAAATATGCTTCACTAGCCTCTTGTAATGCCATAACTGCAGAGCTTTGAAAACGCAAATCGGTTTTAAAATCTTGAGCAATTTCACGTACAAGTCGTTGAAAAGGTAATTTACGAATAAGCAATTCAGTACTCTTTTGATAACGACGAATTTCACGAAGAGCTACTGTACCGGGGCGATAACGATGAGGCTTTTTAACACCACCAGTTGCTGGAGCACTTTTACGGGCTGCTTTTGTAGCCAATTGCTTACGAGGAGCCTTTCCTCCCGTAGATTTACGAGCAGTTTGCTTAGTACGAGCCATTGCTTTATTTTTCACTCACTTTAACTCTACCAGAAAATTAAAACACTTCTCACAAAAAGAACTTTTCACTTCACTTGAACCGAACACGAGGAGTCACAGTTTAGAAATACCATTTACGCTGCTTTAACCCAAGTATTTATAGAAAAATTCTCCCTTCTCCACTTTTAGCTTTATACGTTTTCCCCTCCATCAATTTCATTTGGTTTGGGTGAGAAATTTTTCTATAAATTGAGTGGTACACTCTCGGTAAATTTCATAAAGTGTGTGACAGTGCTAAAGTGAAGTGTTCTTTCTTATAATTCTGTTGAAGTGAAGTAAATTTAAAATGACTGGTCGCGGCAAAGGTGGTAAAGGTTTAGGAAAAGGTGGTGCTAAGCGTCATCGTAAAGTTCTTCGTGATAATATTCAAGGTATTACAAAACCAGCTATTCGCCGTTTAGCACGACGAGGTGGCGTTAAGCGTATATCGGGTTTAATTTATGAAGAAACCCGTGGTGTACTTAAAGTGTTTCTTGAAAATGTTATTCGTGATGCTGTTACATATACCGAGCATGCAAAAAGAAAAACAGTTACTGCAATGGATGTTGTATATGCATTAAAAAGGCAAGGACGTACATTATATGGTTTTGGCGGTTAAGAGTGAAATTTTTTATTTGATTGAAAATGAAAACGGTCCTTTTCAGGGCCACAAACAATTAACAAAGAGTAAAAATATATAATATATTAATCTTAATAGGTGTGGTCGTTAAATTTTATAGGGGTTAGGAGAAGAAAAGATTTTTTTTAGGCTTATCAAAATTAAAAAAAAAATGTTTTTTTTTGCATATCTTATTATACCCGAAAAAAATAAAAATTTCAGTTTAATACATAATTTTTTCTATATCTTATTATAGATAGGTTTTTTTCAGTATAACTGAAAAAAAAATTCAATTCGATTCGATTATAAAAAAAAAAAAAATTTATTAAAAAAGACTACTGTATGTAAATATAAATTTTACTCTTTGATAAAAGATATGGTGGTCCTGAAAAGGACCGTTTTGTTAAAGAGCTGTCGGAAAAATAAAATATTTATGCCTTCTTTTCAGTTTTTTTGGGTAAAAGAACAGCTTGAATATTTGGTAAAACACCACCTTGAGCAATTGTCACACCAGAAAGCAATTTATTTAATTCTTCATCATTACGGATGGCTAATTGTAAATGTCGTGGAATAATTCTTGTTTTTTTATTGTCACGTGCAGCATTTCCAGCTAATTCAAGAACTTCAGCAGCTAAATATTCCATAACAGCTGCCAAATAAACTGGAGCACCAGCACCGACACGTTCAGCATAATTTCCTTTTCTCAATAAACGATGAATACGACCAACAGGAAATTGTAGTCCAGCACGATTTGATCGAGATTTTGCCTTTCCCTTAACTTTTCCACCTTTACCACGACCAGACATTTTATTTAATTCTTTAATTCACTTGGCACGTCTACACAGCACAGCACTTTTCACTTGAATGACGAAGTAAATGGTTGACTCACTTATTTATGTAAAAATTGAACGAAGAAAATTGAAAAACGAAAGAGAATGGAGGGGAGATATTGATTGTCTCCAGACTGAATAAATATGAGCAGAAATTCGATAGAAATTGAACAGTTTGTGTTAAACCGTGAACGGGTGAAGATAAGTGAAGTGAAATTGTGAAAATGCCTCCTAAAACGAGTGGTAAAGCTGCTAAAAAAGCTGGTAAAGCGCAGAAAAACATATCTAAGACCGATAAGAAAAAGAAGCGCAAGAGGAAGGAAAGTTATGCTATCTACATTTACAAAGTTTTAAAGCAAGTTCATCCTGATACTGGAATTTCGTCGAAGGCAATGAGTATTATGAACAGTTTTGTGAATGATATTTTTGAACGTATTGCCGCTGAAGCATCTCGTTTAGCGCATTACAATAAACGTTCGACAATTACGAGTCGTGAAATTCAGACTGCTGTAAGACTTTTGCTACCAGGTGAACTTGCCAAGCACGCCGTTAGTGAAGGAACTAAAGCTGTTACAAAATATACCAGTTCCAAGTAAAATTGCAAACCGTATTAATAAATGGCCCTTTTCAGGGCCGCCAAATATTAATAAAAAGAGTTAAAATTATTATTGAATATTATGCAGTTTTTTTAGTTATTTGTAAATCTTATCAAATAGAAATGTTCTTAGACAAAGTATATGGAAAATTTTGAAATATTTAATTAATATATTATCGAAATTAATACTCCTTTCGTACATATTCTCATCATTTCATATACCAAAACGTTTGGAAAAAAATTATCTTTTCAATACAGTCTTAATAATATTTTAAATTGCGTCATTAAAAAAAAATCGCCGCTATTTATTCAAATAAAAAAAAAATTTCTAATTATGTATTTGATGTGTAAAATTTGTTAGCTTTTCCAGGAAATTCTTTCATTGTAATAATTCAAATTGAATAATATTTTACTCTTTAATAAAATAATTTGTGGTCCTGAAAAGGACCGTTTTTTGTTTTTAAAGTTATCGAAATAAATTTTTAAGCACGTTCACCTCGAATACGACGAGCCAATTGAATGTCTTTTGGCATTATTGTAACACGTTTAGCATGGATAGCACACAAATTAGTATCCTCAAATAATCCAACTAAATATGCTTCACTAGCCTCTTGTAATGCCATAACTGCAGAGCTTTGAAAACGCAAATCGGTTTTAAAATCTTGAGCAATTTCACGTACAAGTCGTTGAAAAGGTAATTTACGAATAAGCAATTCAGTACTCTTTTGATAACGACGAATTTCACGAAGAGCTACTGTACCGGGGCGATAACGATGAGGCTTTTTAACACCACCAGTTGCTGGAGCACTTTTACGGGCTGCTTTTGTAGCCAATTGCTTACGAGGAGCCTTTCCTCCCGTAGATTTACGAGCAGTTTGCTTAGTACGAGCCATTGCTTTATTTTTCACTCACTTTAACTCTACCAGAAAATTAAAACACTTCTCACAAAAAGAACTTTTCACTTCACTTGAACCGAACACGAGGAGTCACAGTTTAGAAATACCATTTACGCTGCTTTAACCCAAGTATTTATAGAAAAATTCTCCCTTCTCCACTTTTAGCTTTATACGTTTTCCCCTCCATCAATTTCATTTGGTTTGGGTGAGAAATTTTTCTATAAATTGAGTGGTACACTCTCGGTAAATTTCATAAAGTGTGTGACAGTGCTAAAGTGAAGTGTTCTTTCTTATAATTCTGTTGAAGTGAAGTAAATTTAAAATGACTGGTCGCGGCAAAGGTGGTAAAGGTTTAGGAAAAGGTGGTGCTAAGCGTCATCGTAAAGTTCTTCGTGATAATATTCAAGGTATTACAAAACCAGCTATTCGCCGTTTAGCACGACGAGGTGGCGTTAAGCGTATATCGGGTTTAATTTATGAAGAAACCCGTGGTGTACTTAAAGTGTTTCTTGAAAATGTTATTCGTGATGCTGTTACATATACCGAGCATGCAAAAAGAAAAACAGTTACTGCAATGGATGTTGTATATGCATTAAAAAGGCAAGGACGTACATTATATGGTTTTGGCGGTTAAGAGTGAAATTTTTTATTTGATTGAAAATGAAAACGGTCCTTTTCAGGGCCACAAACAATTAACAAAGAGTAAAAATATAT
>CAXIWC010000077.1:0-15448 GCA_964036015.1 Leptarthrus brevirostris | reverse complement strand
CTTGTGCCAGTGTCTATGGTTGTAATTGCTTTGCGGGTATTAAGTATTCATATGTATAATAAATATAAAGTGTCCCCTGAACTTGGAAAGATACAAAATGTCTTTCAAATTCATTAGATAATTAGCAAATACAAATTCCTCTGATAAGCACGAATTTACTCACAGTCGAAATACAGTGCCAAAAGCTTTTGACCACATCTTCAGATAAGAGGCGCTTTTTCTTGCCTGTATACAAATCTGAAATTCTATTCTGATAACGGGACATAATGATCATGTTAATATCTTTCTTCTTCCTATCTAAAGTTCAAGGTTACTACACGAAATTATGATATGATATAACTCCCGAATTCATGTCTATATTTAGATTTGGAAAAGAAATTGCATAATAATCTTTTAAAGTTCAAGGCTTTTGTTGTTTCAGCAAATCATTTTTCTTATCGCCACCCAAAACATTTACGAGTCTGGGGCATTCAACTCTTATCGGCAAGTTTTACGCTGACCAAATCGAGTCCAGACGTTTTACTACGCCTTATCAGCGAATTGTTATGCTAAAAGAAATCGAGCCAGACAGTTATTATTCAGCGAATTTTAAACAAATTGCGAATGCTATTTTTAAATCGCTTTTTCGGCTAATTGCAGAAGTCCTCCAGAGATGGCATCTTAAAATTCAATAAGCCAATAAAATCTATTTGTCTCACCCTGCTCGTATTCATATATTCGCAAAATAAAAATCCAATTTGCTATTTTTAGCTCAAAACATTAGTTTATATACTGACTTAAGAATACCAACCACAATTAGCTTGCTAGCCTCAGGGCTAGAGCGCTTTCCTTCGAATCACAACAACCGAGGTTCGAGACCCGAAAACAGATTTTGCGCTTTTTAACAGCTGGCATTTAAATTAAAATTCTACATGTGACATCATTCCAACCAGACAGTCAGCAAGTGTCACACACACACATACACACACTTAACCAACAACCAGCCAGCCAGCCAGCGAGTGACTAGTCAACATATGACTTCAGGGAATTCCCTCCTATGACGTCATACAACCGGATGTTGACAAGCCAACAGGGAATCCCCTCCCGGAATTCCCTACTATGACATCAGACACCAAGGGAAGCCCCGCCCCCATTAAGTCATAGGCTACAATTCTACAGATACCCTTGTCTACCGGATGTCTGCCTCAACCGCCCTAGTACCTACTAATGTCCATATTTAGATCTGTAAAAGAAATTGCATGAGAATCTTTTAAAGTTCGAGGTTACTACAGCGAATCGTTTTTTTTTTCTTATCACCCCAAAACATTCTGGGCCATTCAACTCTTATCGGCAAATTTTTTACGCTAACGAATTGAATCCAAATGTTTACTACTACTTATCAGCGGATTTTTTATGTTAAAAGAAATTGAGCCAGATATTTATTAATTATTTATCAATGAATTTAGACAAAATTGTTGATGCTATTTTTAAATCGCTTTTTCCACTAATTAAAGTAAAAATCCAATTTTCTATTTTTATCTCCAACATTCGCCGACTTAGAAGTACCATTGCCAATTAGCTTGATAACCCCCATGGTTAGAGCACTTTTCTGTGAAACTCAGGGTCCGCTGTTCAAATCCAGATATCTCTGCTTTTTTAATTAAATTTCACAAACTTAGCCAACAGATGACTAGTCAAATTGTGACGTCAGGAAATCCCCTCCTATGACGTCATGCAACCGGATGTTATCTAGTCAACAGGGAATCCCCTTTGAGAATTCCTAGTCAGGTCCAGATCCAAGTCCAGGTGCAAATCAAAGAAGAACAAAATCAATTGAAGCCTCCAAGATCGCGAATACCCAAAATCCAAGATGGGCGACAGGTGCAAATCAAAGAAGAACAAAATCAATTGTAGCCTCCAAGACCGAATACCCAAAATCCAGGTCCAGATCCAGGTCCAGGTGCAAACCAAAGAAGAAGAAGACCAATTGTAGCCTCTAAGACCGAATACCCAAAATCCAAGATGGCCGACAGGTGCCTTATCTTACTAAACAATCACCGACCTTGACCTTTGACCTTCGGAACCCCCATTCCCTTATCCCCAAAGAAGAAGAAGACCAATTGTAGCCTCCAAGACCGAATACCGAAAATCCAAGATGGCCGACAATCCTTATCTCTTTTCCTTATCTCTCAATTGTAGCCTACAAGACCGAAAACCCAAAATCCCAGATGGCTGACATCCTTATCTCTCTTCTGCTCCTAAGATGGCCGACAATCCTTATCTCTTTTCCTTATCTCTCAATTGTAGCCTACAAGACCGAAAACCCAAAATCCAAGATGGCTGACATCCTTATCTCTCTTCTGCTCCTAAGATGGCCGACAATCCTTATCTCTTTTCCTTATCTCTGATTCCTTCCCAATCACCTGCATCGCAGAGTTCTCTATGTTTCATGGACGGCATTACCTCTTCCGGGCTTGTACAGTGTTCCAGCATCGCTAATGATTCCGGCAGATTTTTGGATTTGGTGTTAAGCACTGACCCATGCAGCACTTTGGTCAGGCGTTGCCCGGATCCTTTAGTTCCTGAAACGTCTCATCATCCTGCGCTTCAAATTGCTTTGGTCTTCGATCCACTGCCTGCTTCATTTCTGATTCACGACGACTTCTCTTTTAATTTTAAAAAGGCTGACTTTTCTGTATTGAATAATTTTTTATTGAATTGTAATTGGTCTAATGTTTTTTATGAGCGGAATATTGACGTGGCGATAAGTGCTTTTTATGACAATTTGTTTACTTGTTTCTTGCATTGTGTTTCTGTTTCTCGTTCGTTTTCTTCTTTCTTTAGTCCGCCTTGGCTCAATAGCTCGCTGAAGCATCTTAAAAACTTAAAAAATAAATCATGGAAGCGGTTCTGCTCATCAAGGAGCGACTCGAATTTTTATATCTACTCACAATTGCGCGATGAGTTCAATTCCGAAATTCATACCTCATATAATAATTACATTAACAGAATGAGGTCCATTATACGCGGTGAGCCTAAGCAATTTTGGAGATTTGTTAACTCTAAGCGCAGCACCGACGGATACCCTACTTTATTTAAACTAGGTGACACTGAAAGTAGTGATCCCTTGAGAGTAGTGAACCTTTTCGGCGACTTTTTTAAGACAGTTTTTCTTTCTGACAACTGCGATACTTGCTCTAAGGATTTTAGCTACTTGACATTATTTCCTCCTTCTTCACTGGAAATGAAAGATCTTACATTTGATGACGATACAGTTGCGAATTACATCAATAATTTGGCAGATAGTTTTTCGTGCGGTCCTGATGGGATTCCTATTTCCCTTTGTAAGAACCGTTCTTCTTCCTTGGTTTCTGTTCTTTTTTATTTATTTAATTTATCTATTTCTTGTGGAGTCTTTCCAAAATCTTGGAAATCATCTCTTATTATCCCTCTTCACAAGAAAGGCAAGAGGTGTGATATTTCCAATTACAGACCCATTGCAAACTTGTGTTGTATTGCTAAGATTTTTGAGGCATTAGTTTGTGACACACTATACTTTCATTGCAAACCTTTTCTTGGAACTTTCCAGCATGGCTTTATGAAAGGTAGGTCTACTGCGACTAACCTACTGGAATTCTCAAATTTCTGCTTATCCAAAATTGAGGCTGGCAAGCAAGTGGATTGTATCTCTACAGATATTAGCAAGGCATTCGACAGAATAAGCCACCAAATTTTGATTCACAAGTTGACGGCCCTCGGGTTTCCTTCATTGTTTGTAGACTGGGTTTGTTCTTACCTACTAAATCGGACTCAGCGTGTGTCCTTCCGTGGATCACTATCCAAGTTTATTTTTAATTCCTCTGGTGTACCTCAGGGAAGTCATCTGGGTCCGATTTTATTTATTATATACATCAATGATGTATCTTTATTCTTGAAATATTCAAAAATTCTTTGTTATGCTGACGACGCCAAAATTTTCCGTGTTGTGTCCTCTATTCGAAACTGTGAACTTTTAAATTCTGACTTAGACGCTTTCTACAACTGTTGTTCTGATAACTATCTTCCCCTCAATATTAGTTAGTGTACGTCTTTGTCTTTTACTCGTAGAAAGAATCCTCTCGACTTCAACTACACCATGCATGGCTGTGTTCGGGAAAAAATTAATAGGACCAAGGACTTTGGTGTCTGGTTGAACAGTCGTTTTACGTTTGACGATCACATTGATGAGATAGTTATTAAGGCTAATGCTACATTGGGTTTTATAAAAAAATGGGCAAAGGAATTAGACGACCCTTATATCACCAGGCTTCTCTACTGCACCTTTGTGAGGCCTATTCTGGAGTATGCTAGTTGTGTTTGGTCACCATTTTATCGTGACTCAATTGACCGGGTAGAAGCAGTCCAGCGCCGTTTTGTTCACTTTGCACTTCGTGGGCTTCCTTGGAGCGACCCTCTTATCCTGCTGCCGTACTCAGATAGGCTTAAGCTCATAAAGCTAGACTCTCTTGAATTCAGACGTAACATCTCTAGAACTGTTTTCGCTTTTGAATGTCTTCAAGGTAATGTTGACTCTCCAGTCTTGTTGTCTTCTTTTAATATTTCGATTCCGTGTCGCTCCTTCAGAAATCGAGATTTTCTTAAAATTCCACAGCATCGCACAAATTACGGTTTTCACGAGCCCGTCAAGTCAATGTCTCGGTTTTTTAATTCGCATTTGAACAACATTGATTTTAATCTGTCGAAAAATTCTGTGAAGGCCAAACTTTCCTAACTAATCTGCTATTATTTTGTAATTATTATGTATTATTAATTATTTTTCTAGTTAATTATTTTTCTATTTTTGTAGTTATTGTTTTAAATTAATTATTTTCTAGTTATTTATATCAATTATTAATTATTGTAATTATTGTGATTCTTATTTTATTTTGTAACTATTTATATTTACATGTTAAGTAATCAGCCCTTTGATGAATCTTAAATAAATAAATAAATAAATAAATAAAAATATACGAGACGTGGAGGACAGGCTGAACCGAGCCCACCTACCACACGAGACATATCAGGAGCTTGTCAATCGACTAATAACGTCCCGTCAGAACCCCTGTGATGCTCTCTCTGTCTTCGCCAATAGGGTGAAGCAGCTGCTGACGCAGTACAGGGAGGCGACGGAGACCAAATACGGGGTCGCAGCAAGCACAGTTGTCAAAGTACAGCTGGAGGACTTTGCCAAAAACGCGCTCCGTAGCGGAGTCTTAAACGCTCACCTATGTCAATACATGTTGACCATCACAGAAAGCACGTTGGAAGACCTAATCCAAACGGCAGTGGACATGGAGAAGCTGCAACAAAGCACCCACTTCGTGCAACCTCAAACTGCCCCAGACTATATAACTATATAATCAAAGAAGAGACACGTGTCCTCTCCTAATGATGATAAGCGTCCACGAAGACTGAGTCTTAGGACCATAGTATCGGCGTGACGTAAACTGAAGGAGGAAGGTGCATACACATACCAAGGTCCGGTTTGCACGGCAGGAATCGCGATCCTCGTCCGGGTTGTGGGGAAGCGTGTCGCGTGGTCAGGCTGGCCAGTATGCGGGATCAGGTTGCTCAACGTCTATCCTCCCATATCAACCCTTACAGTATACCATGCTTATAGCCCCATCAGGCTTCAACTCGCACCACTAACCAACAACACTTTAACTCTCGCACTGGGCGACCAGCGTTGTCTATGAATAACACTCTATATTGCATGATAAGCTCCGAGCCCTCCGCAACACTACCGACATAACATTTGTGTTTGTGTCTCATTCAGTCGCCCGCCCAAGGCGTCAATCTGTACCACCAACAATTTTATCGCTCAAGTCAGGTCAGCCCTGTCAGTGGTTCCATGGACCAACATATCCTTGAACAATTGTTCAGTTTGTATAGCTCAGAGCCCTCAGCATCTCTACCGGTGTGAAGTCTGTGTTCTCGCCTCACACTACAGCCTACACCGGCTTCAGTTTCAACACCCATCGACAAGAAAATTTTTGGGTTGTCCCAATCATCAAGCCAGTCTTTCAGCTCGAAGACATTCAAGGAAACTTGATGAAAACCGGTCCCGCAAGGATCCGGCCCGGGAGCGTGGCAACACTGCCAGGGATAGTTAGTGAGGATAACCATACTGGAGTGTGTGTGTCCTCTTCTAGTGATGATAGGCGTCCACGAGTACTGAGTCTTAGAACCATAGTGCCGGCGTGATGTAAGCTGAAGAAGGATGGTACACACCCACACCAAGGTCCAGTCTGCACGGCAGGAATCACGAGCTTTGACCTGATCGTGTTGGGAGGCGTCCGGCTACTCGTGGAGGGATCATCGAGGCTCACGCGTCTCTCATTAGGACAACGTGCTTGTCTCGGTGAGACCACTGCTGAGGTCAGGCTCTGATTCCACTGGCTGCTCTCTCATAAGGAGTACGTTCGGGGGAATCTTAGTCCTGACGAGCGGGACGAAGAACCAGCCACATTATCCTGACCGGCCGTTAACGGTGATCCGGTAGTACACCATCGACCCTTTCCATACCTATTTCGTCAGTCCGCACCGAGCCTTCAGCAAAATTTTACCGGCGTAAGGCTTTTGTTTACGTCTCTTCTCACTGCATGTTTCATGCCTCTCAAATCTCCTTAACTTAATATGTTTTTGTCAAATATTGCAGCCACCGGTTATTCCGTTGCCTTCGTAAGGTATCCCGTGATTCGAATTGTGGAATGTAAGAACTCCACAATTGAGATATTAACGGCGGCCTAGTTCGCGTAGTGGAACAGTAGATGTCCTCCCGACTCAACCTTCCACTCCTAACCTCTCCTTAAGAGACCTTCTGGTTAGGCTTGGCCCATGGGCCCATCAATATTCCCTTTTCATCTTTTACTTTTAGGCCTTAGAGCTTCCCCCGTCTTAACGACTGGTGAACTATCTTGTGAGACTGCTCACAATCATCCAAGAGATGCCGTCCTTAACGAACCCTGCCTCGCCGCTCTCGCCCTCTTTCCGCTTCACCACCGGACCCGCTTAGTCTTAAAGACCGGCTAGCTTAGATAAAGCATGAGATTGCAGAGGGGTCGTGCCACACATTGGGCGCCTGGCAAAGCTGCGTCTCTCTCATTACGAGCACGAAAGGAACTCAAGCTCACTTTCGCTAACGAAGCCAGGAACTCAGGTGTAAGCGACCTTCTCAGCCTCCTCTGCTCTTGCAGGCTCAGCAGCCGAGGCTGCCCTGTTATGGTCGCTATGTAGCGGCACCTACAGTGGTCATGTATCACCTGACCATCGGCTATATGAGCCGAATCCCTGTACCAGGTGTAATTGCAGGATGCTATGCCCTTGATTTTTACGAAGCCCCGGTCCTGCACCAAACTGCATTAACATCCGGAAGATTCGGCTCCTATAACCAAATCCAATACCCCCCAATATTTTCATACCTAAAACACCTGAAATAAATAAAAATACCTATGGGTATCAAAAGGGGCATAATCGGAGGCAGCGCGTAAAATAGATTTCAAAAAACGCCTCAAACTCGGAAATCGCTATATGGAAAGCCGAGAAAATAATTTAAAAGCAATTAAATTATTTTCAGAAAAATCCTCGGCTCCCACACAAAATGGCTTAAAATCGTCAAACTTGTTACATTCTAATAAGAATGTAACAGCTGCATAACAGCACCAAAATTTAAACTCCGCCTACCTACGGTCCAACCAACGCGACCAGACCGAAAAATCCTTAGCCGCCTGTAAAAAGAATACAAAATTACAGCCAAAAACGGCCTGGCTGCAAAAAGAATTCTAAAAATAGAATTCTTTTCAAGCCAAAGCAGCAAAATTGCAACAGATTTGCAATTAAAATGAACATCTGGCGTAAATGGGAAAGAGCAAAACCGTTTACGCCGTTGCTTTAGCATGAAAAGTTGGATGACGGCAGCGGAACGATAAACTGGTGTGCGTGGATTCAGTCGGCAATGAGTGTTGATTTTGGGCGTCAGGCATTTTTTGGAGTTGGGTTTGAGTTTTGATGAGGGATAGTTCGACCGCGTGAAAGAAATAAATTTTTAGTCGCGGAATAGATAAAAGTGTTGAAAGGTGTTTAAATTCATTTTTTTGAGAAGGCTTACAAAAATTATTTAAAAACGTTTCGGATTGGATTAAGTCGGGCCTTTTAGAGGATTATCGTGAATTTTCCGAGATATTAAACAAAGTATCTTTTGTATGGTTGTAATAAAATTTAAAAGGAAAACAAGAAAAATTTAAAGTGCAACAGATTAAAATTGAAAAGAAAAAGAAGAAAACCTAGAAGTGTAATAAAATTTAAATCTAACGTAAAGAAAAGTTAAGAGTGAGAAAAATTAAAAGGAAGACAAGGAAAAGATTTGAGGTGGAATAAAGAAAAATCTAAAGTGGAAAAAATTAAAAGGAAATAAGCCGAAAGAAGTAAGAAGTAAGAAAGAAAAAGTACAATTGAAAATGTTAAATGGAAATAAAAACAAAATTTAAAATGTGATGAAATCAAAATTGAAATAAGGAAACCAAAGAAAATGTGAGAAAAGTTAAATTGAATCGAGAAAAACTAAATGTGTGATAACAAAACTAAAATCGAATTAAAGAAAAACAAAATTAAAATGGGATGAAAGTTAAATTGAAATAAAGGAAAGCAAAAAGTGTTAGAAGAATTAAAGCGACATAAGGAAAACTAAAAGGTGTGAGAAAAATTACAAACGAAATAAGGAAAAGCAGAAGCGAGGATAAAATTAAAAAACGGAAGTAAGGAAAAACAAAAAGTGTTAGAAAGTTGAAATTGACAATGTGCGTAAAATTAAATTGGAATAAGTAAAGACTAAATGTGTGATAAAAATTAGGGTCGGAAAAAGGAAAAACAAAAGTGAGGATAAAATTAAATTGAAATAAGTAAAAACCCAATAAAGGAAAACTAAAAGTGGAAGAAAATTAAAATCGAAATAAGGAAACCAAAGAAAAAGCGTGATGAAATTAAATTGAACTAAGAAAAGAAACAAGGAAAAAAACTAAAATGTGAAGAAATCAGGAAAAACAAAAATGATAAAAATTTAAAATCGAAATAAGGAAAAAAAACTAGTGTTAGGAGCAATTATAAATTGAAACGAGAAAGACTAAATGTGTGATAATAAAACTAAAATCGAATTAAAGAAAAACAAAAGTAAAATGTGATGAAACTAAAATCGAAATAAGGAAACCAAAGAAAATGTGAGAAAAGTTAAATTGGAATAAAGGAAAACTAAAAAGTGTTAGAAAAGTTAAAAATGGAATCAAGAGAAACTAAATGTGTGATGGAAACTAAAATCAAATTAAGGAAAAACAAAACAAAAATGTGCGTAAAATTAAATTGAAAGAAAAACAAAATTTAAAATGTGATGAAATTAAAATTGAAAGAAGGAAAAACAAAGAATGTGAGAAAAATTAAATTGGAACAAGAAAAACTTAAAAACGTGCGAAAAATTAATGTGAAATAAGAAAAAGACTTAAATGTGAGAACATTAAAGTGAAATAATAAGAAAAAAAACTCAAGGCGTGATAAAATTAAATTGAACTAAGAAAAAACTAAAAGGTGTGAGAAAAATAAAAGCGAAATACAGGAAAACTAAAAGTGTTAGAAAAATCAAAATTGAAACAAGAAAAACTTAAAGTGTGACAAAAATTAAAATTGAAACAAAGAAAAAAACTAAAAGTGTAAAAAAAATATTAAAATTGAAAAAAAGAGAACTAAAAGTGAAAACCAAATTAAACTAAAAGAAAAACCAGAAGTGTAGACAAAATTAAGAAAAGGGAAAAGAGACGAAAACAGGAAAGGGAGAACACAAGGACCACCGAAGGGGAACGACTTGAATAAAACAAAATTTTTTTGGTGAGTCCGTTCCATAAAATATTAATTGAAATAATATTGAAAACCAGATACTGCTATTTGAAAAATTGATGACTATAACAAAGGATTTAGCAGTGCTAGAAAAAAAGAAAGAAAAGAAAACATTTTGTAAGGTAATTATTTATTGCTTCAAATATAAACAGTGCCTACAAATTAATTTCTAGGACTTTACATGGTTATAATCCTTATTTAGCCGTAAAAGATTTCTTTTGTGACTTACTTAATATCTATACAATTTCACTCAACGATATTGCATTTGAACATAAGAAAAAGGAAAAAAATCGAAAATACTTATAAAAATCTAAGGATAATTTGTCAAATAGAACTACTTAATGGTATTAACCGTTTAATAGAGATAGATTTATTATTAAGGCGTCAGGTGCAAGTTTCTTTTTGTTGTTAAGGATTGCTCTAAACGTCTGTATTTCACGCATTATTTTTTTTTTCGTTGATTAAAGACCAAATTCGATAGAGAATAGCTTTGCATAGTACACGTATACTTCTCCGACCGGTACGAAATGCGCATTTCCGACCCCTCGGTAACAAATTGAATTAATCTCGACTGACCGATCGTAATTAATCCGTTCTCTGTCGAATCAGCTAGGCAATAGTTAGTAGTAGTAAGACCAAATTGTCATAGTAAAATTAGTTTTTTTGTCTGCAACACTCCTCAGAGCCCTATTACAAAATGGTAAAAAGGCCCTAGCCTTAAGCTAGACGGTCGTGTGCCCTCCTACGGAGGGGGTATCTCTCTCTTCATTTCAGATAAAAGGGCATCTAGATGAAATCGGGCCCCTAGATGCAAGGGTGGTTGGGGCATGGGCCCTGCAAGGGGAGTCATGACACCAGACTACCCCAACGATATCCGGTAAGTTTTGTTCCTTTTTTTTTGTTTTGAGTTTAAAATTCTTTGGTTTTTTTTTCTTTTTTTGTTTTCTTGAATTTTCGCGGGTTTTCTTTTCTTTTCCCCTTTTTTATTTTTTTTTTAAATTTTTTTGGTTTTTTTCGGTTCGTCTCACCCTTCCCATCCTCGGCATGATTCTTTTCCTATCCCTATCCCCTATGAACCACCACCTCCCTCTATCGCAAAGCTAGCGATACCAGCATGCCATCCTCCATCTCTGCCCAAGCATCTGCCGACAGATGAATGTCCAGCGGAGGCCGTGATCCTGCCTGACATCAGCTGATTTACAGTTGATGACATCCAGAGTCATAGCCTGCCTTGGGCAATCATCCAGCAGCAGTGTGGGTCCCAGCTCGCAACAACCCCAATGGCTTTTTAACGTTACCTATTATCAGCAGAAAACGAACGACTCTCCTATGGAAACTCAACACATATTTCTGACACTGTATATACATAAATTCGTTAACAAAATTTATCATTTATTTAATTATTTATATAATAAACAAAAAAATCTTAACTCGATTCTAACGCAGTTGGACAATCAACGATGTCTCCTAAGTCTTGCTTACTGCCATTATTATTAAAAATTGCATCACTTTGCGCCGTCTCGTCGTCTTCAACAATTAAAATATCGAAATCCCGCAATAATTCACATTCCTCTTTCTTAATAACAGAAGAGTCAATATCAGTATCGCTCTGACCTTTATTCGTTACGCTTTGAAATTTGGAGTGCTTTCTTAAATGTTGCGTTAATGCACTGCTTTTAATATAACCTTTAGGGCAGTAGGGACATCTATGTGGTCGTTCTCCAGTATGAATACGCTTGTGAGATGCGAGATCGCCTTGTTGAGCAAATGCTTTCTCACAATAAGGACATTGATACGGCCGCTCACCAGTGTGTGTCCTTTGGTGAATTTGCAGAAGAAATACCCTTGCAAAACTCCTTCCACATATTGTACACTTGTGAGGTTTTTCTCCGGTGTGTATCCGCATGTGGACCTTTAGATTACTGCTCTCCACAAAACGTTTGCCGCATACATTGCAAGAAAAGGGGCGAAGTCCGGTATGCCTAAAACAATTTTAATTGATATTAAGAAAGCATTATATAAAAATGTCGTACCTTCTCATATGTAGTACGAGACCGCCTTGAGTTGTGAACGTCTTTGAGCACTCAGTGCATACGAAGGGTCTATCTCCAGTATGAATTCGAAGATGAGCACCAAGTGCTGATTTGGATACAAAACGCTGGGGAAAAAAAACATAAATCATATTGAAGTCTTGAAATGATCAAAAAACCTTTCCACAATGAACGCACTTGTGATTCTTTCTAAGTTCTTTTATGTCAGTCACCCCTTTTGAGTATTCAGATTTTAAATCGATTACAGTTTCCTTCATAATAATGCTTGTTTCTTGTGTCCGACAAAAGTCTTGGCTGGAATTCTCCTTTTCTGGTAAATCTTTAGCTCTTAAATATTTTATTTCTTCATGACGCTTCTTATGCTCTTCTAGTTTCTTGTAACTTGCAAAAGTATTAAAACAAATTGAGCAACTATATATTTCCAAGGCTCTATGCTTCTGAATATGGCGTCGTAAATTGTTTTGATGCATAAATCCAGCGCCGCAAATATCACATTTACAATTTATAATAAGAGGCTTTGTTAATATTTGTTCCTTTGGAGTGAATTTCTGTAAATAATTATTTTAAGTAAAAAATATTTCTTTAAGTATATATTACCGCAGCATTGTTAGCGGCTCTGATTATTCTATCATAAAGATCTTTATCTGGATCGTCAACCTTTCGATAATTATCATTTTGTTCATCGCTAAGAATAGAAGCAGACTCCTCCTGGCCTGCTGTGCTGATTTCATCGAGTATAAGGTAGTTTCCACAATTCTCGCTTGATTCCAAAAATTCTACTTGCTCAAAAATATCTGCAGTTAAGACTCCTACTTGAGACTCAGTATCTACATCGCACCTTCCATCTTCCCCCACCGCAACTTCTTCAATTTCTTTCTTAACTTCAGATTTCGATTCAGAACAAAAATTGTCATATTCACTTGGTTCAATATGTGCGATATCAAATTCATCTTCGGCAACGTCTGATTCACAAGTGCTTTCGGTAGAAATAAATTGTGACAGAATATCTCTAGTTCGTTTACATTTTTCTCTAAATTTTGCAGCTACAAGAAGTTCACTTGTACAATCACCGCAAATTAATTTTGGAAAATTGTCACTGAAGTCGACCTTAAAGTATAAAACTCATTTCAAGTTTTTCATTAAAATTTAACTATTACCTTTAAATCCCCACAACATTCTAACAAATCACACAGTTTGGTTTGAAAATCTTCCACTTTGTCAAAAAGATTTATTAATATTTCTTGTTCGGTTAAACACACCCGACAAGTATTTTCAGTGATATTTTTTTGCATATTTTGGAAAAACTATTTTGTTGTTATTTCCTGACATTTATAAAATATTTGGCTGTCAAATTTTTATTGACAGCCTGAGTTGGTTGTAGAGATGGGCGATACTGCCTCGATACATCGCAGTATCGATAATTTTCTTCCAATATACCGATATTTCGTATCGATACTTGCAACATAAGATAAATCCTTTAATAGATATTTATGCGTCGATACTCAGAAGTTATCGAAATTCTAAACAACTCTGTCTTAAAGAACTAGAGGAAGCGCTGTACCGTGTAAAAATCCTATCCGTGAGTGAAGCTCTACGAGTAAGAAACTAATAGCGTTTTCCTTAGAATATATATTCTAAGGCGTTTTCGATGGGACACTTTCAGCACGGTTTCCGTGGCGCACTGTTTCTGAAGTTTTCTTGTAGTGGCCCACTGAACAATGAAACATTTCTTGCCGACTGTCAATGTGTTCGCACAAATAAAAAATATTTTAATAAAACGACAGTGAAAATCTATTATAAAACATTGTTATATGAAATTATATCGCTTGGAGAACGTTTTAGGCAGAGCTGGTCAACCAACCAATTTGTTATGGATGGGCGATCTTCGATTCGATCTCCACGGATCGATCTTTTAGCCTTCGATCTGCCGATTTTTTAATCGATTTTCGCTGGACCGATTCAGCTCGAATCGATTTATTTATTTTCGACTCTCATCCATTTAAGACAAGACAAAAAGTGCTAAAATAAAACTGAGTAAGTTCACGTGGAATTTTTTCCCATCTTCATTAATTCGTGTAATAATCCTGCAAATTTAAAATTTCGTATCTAAAAACTTGTCAATGTTAGTGTTTCTGGATCAGTGAGTACCATGATTTTGTGATTTTGTTATCAACAGTGGGTGTTTATCCCAAAGATAACCTACTATGTACTAGATAACCGACTCCCTAAATTACCCAGTTAGTCTTGAAAAAGTAACACTGGCACCACAGAAAAACGAAATATATCCAGCTTTTAAAATAATAAGAATATATGTACATGCAAATAAAGATTAAAGATAGTGTGCGGTCATTTACTCCTGTCAAAATTATTTGAGAGAATCTCTTACTTCTGTCAAAATTCTGTTCTCATTCGGACAGAATCACCACCAATAAAAAGAATTCATGTGAATCACATGACTGAGATAGTTACTTGGGTGCGTAAAAAACTTTCAAACTTTCAATGGATTCCAATCTTTTAATGATTGAAGTACATTTAACATTTGTAAATGTACATAAGAAAAGTATACGTGTCTCTTATCCACAAACTCTCCCGAAAAACAAATTTTTAGTTCTGAATGCAGGGTTACCCGATGCGGGAAATATATAAAAGCAACCACAAATTTTTCTTTACTTTGTTCGAAACTGTTTATCTATTAGTAAGTGATCTTCGGTTTGTCCTTTATTTCTGGTTTGGTGATTCTGGATCAAGGAAAAAAAAGGTATTTAAGGAAATATCAAAAATAATTCATTTTTAAACTTGCTGGGGATTAGAGAAACTATTTTTAGCACCATTAAGATTTTCAAAAATCATTTTCATATTGCGACGTCATTACACGGAAAAGGACAGTGGTGAGATCAATCAACGCCATCTTGATAACTACAGGCCGTAAGGTAGAGCCAGTTGTGACCCGTGACATCACACTAAGAGGAAAAACGTGAAAAAGTCGAAATTCTGTCGCTCGAAGTTTTGTTTAATTATAAGAAGTGTGATTAAGTTTTAAAATCGTTCTAACCAAAAACTAATAGTGAATCGTATAAAGAATAATTTGCGGTAAAAGTTTTGTGACATTCAAGTGGCGAAGTGTATATATTTTTTAGTTAAAGTGAAAATTTCGGCTAATTCGCCTCGGACTTTAAATTAATATTGTGTGAGTTTCAGACATTATTTAAGTGAAATAACTAGTGTGTGATCAAATTAACTTGTAAGATAATATCGTGAGAAAGTTTCATTTAGATTTAATTAATTATGCGTGAGTTATCGTCGTTCAAAATATATTGGCAATACCCAAAAGAAATGTCAAATGGAGGGAAGTAATGACGTCCGCTCTTCAACCTAGCGGATTTAAACAACTCTCAATTGTATTAAAAAGTGAAATAAATTACGTTTAACTTTATTATAAGTGATAATATAATAGTTTTGTGATGTTGTGAGAATATGTGGTACTAGTGATTCGAGTTTTG
>CAXIWC010000076.1:0-20784 GCA_964036015.1 Leptarthrus brevirostris | reverse complement strand
GCTTCATCTTCCCACGTTAACAGGTGGTGCCCCAAAGAAATTTCCCGTTTAACATCATTTTCAACAAATTCAAGATGAAAAATGTGTGCAAGTGCCGTTTTATCCCGTAATTCAGCATCTATGAGTGATGGACCAAAACTGTTAATGCAGAAAGGGAAGCCTATAGTGTCCTAGAATTTTAAACGAGGATTCATCTTCCTACGTTAACAGGTAGTCCACCAAAAAAATTTGCCATAAGCATCAATTTCAGGTAAAAAACCCAATTGCCAGCTCCCCTTTAGCCCCATCGAACTAATTATGGTCCGAATATTAAGAGCGGGGGCGAAACTATTTTATCCGCCAAAAATAATAATTTTAGTATTATTAGGAAGGACGCAGCATCGCTAAATGTACCATTTTCAACAAAATCAACATAAATAATTTTGCAAGTGCCGTTTTACCCCCTAATCCAGCATCTTAAGTGATGGACCAAAACTAATAAGGCAAAAAGTAAGCACATAGTGTCTTTTAATTTCGTGCAAGGCTTCATCTTCCCACGTTAACAGGTGGTGCCCCAAAGAAATTTCCGTTTAACATCATTTTCAACAAATTCAAGATGAAAAATGTGTGCAAGTGCCGTTTTATCCCGTAATTCAGCATCTATGAGTGATGGACCAAAACTGTTAATGCAGAAAGGAAGCCTATAGTGTCCTAGAATTTTAAACGAGGATTCATCTTCCTACGTTAACAGGTAGTCCACCAAAAAAATTTGCCATAAGCATCAATTTCAGGTAAAAAACCCAATTGCCAGCTCCCCTTTAGCCCCATCGAACTAATTATGGTCCGAATATTAAGAGCGGGGGCGAAACTATTTTATCCGCCAAAAATAATAATTTTAGTATTATTAGGAAGGACGCAGCATCGCTAAATGTACCATTTTCAACAAAATCAACATAAATAATTTTGCAAGTGCCGTTTTACCCCCTAATCCAGCATCTTAAGTGATGGACCAAAACTAATAAGGCAAAAAGTAAGCACATAGTGTCTTTTAATTTCGTGCAAGGCTTCATCTTCCCACGTTAACAGGTGGTGCCCCAAAGAAATTTCCCGTTTAACATCATTTTCAACAAATTCAAGATGAAAAATGTGTGCAAGTGCCGTTTTATCCCGTAATTCAGCATCTATGAGTGATGGACCAAAACTGTTAATGCAGAAAGGAAGCCTATAGTGTCCTAGAATTTTAACGAGGATTCATCTTCCTACGTTAACAGGTAGTCCACCAAAAAAATTTGCCATAAGCATCAATTTCAGGTAAAAAAACCCAATTGCCAGCTCCCTTTAGCCCCATCGAACTAATTATGGTCCGGATATTAAGAGCGGGGGCGAAACTATTTTATCCGCCAAAAATAATAATTTTAGTATTATTAGGAAGGACGCAGCATCGCTAAATGTACCATTTTCAACAAAATCAACATAAATAATTTTGCAAGTGCCGTTTTACCCCCTAATCCAGCATCTTAAGTGATGGACCAAAACTAATAAGCAAAAAGTAAGCACATAGTGTCTTTTAATTTCGTGCAAGGCTTCATCTTCCCACGTTAACAGGTGGTGCCCCAAAGAAATTTCCCGTTTAACATCATTTTCAACAATTCAAGATGAAAAATGTGTGCAAGTGCCGTTTTATCCCGTAATTCAGCATCTATGAGTGATGGACCAAAACTGTTAATGCAGAAAGGAAGCCTATAGTGTCCTAGAATTTTAAACGAGGATTCATCTTCCTACGTTAACAGGTAGTCCACCAAAAAAATTTGCCATAAGCATCAATTTCAGGTAAAAAAACCCAATTGCCAGCTCCCCTTTAGCCCCATCGAACTAATTATGGTCCGAATATTAAGAGCGGGGGCGAAACTATTTTATCCGCCAAAAATAATAATTTTAGTATTATTAGGAAGGACGCAGCATCGCTAAATGTACCATTTTCAACAAAATCAACATAAATAATTTTGCAAGTGCCGTTTTACCCCCTAATCCAGCATCTTAAGTGATGGACCAAAACTAATAAGGCAAAAAGTAAGCACATAGTGTCTTTTAATTTCGTGCAAGGCTTCATCTTCCCACGTTAACAGGTGGTGCCCCAAAGAAATTTCCCGTTTAACATCATTTTCAACAAATTCAAGATGAAAAATGTGTGCAAGTGCCGTTTTATCCCGTAATTCAGCATCTATGAGTGATGGACCAAAACTGTTAATGCAGAAAGGAAGCCTATAGTGTCCTAGAATTTTAAACGAGGATTCATCTTCCTACGTTAACAGGTAGTCCACCAAAAAAATTTGCCATAAGCATCAATTTCAGGTAAAAAAACCCAATTGCCAGCTCCCCTTTAGCCCATCGAACTAATTATGGTCCGAATATTAAGAGCGGGGCGAAACTATTTTATCCGCCAAAAATAATAATTTTAGTATTATTAGGAAGGACGCAGCATCGCTAAATGTACCATTTTCAACAAAATCAACATAAATAATTTTGCAAGTGCCGTTTTACCCCTAATCCAGCATCTTAAGTGATGGACCAAAACTAATAAGGCAAAAAGTAAGCACATAGTGTCTTTTAATTTCGTGCAAGGCTTCATCTTCCCACGTTAACAGGTGGTGCCCCAAAGAAATTTCCCGTTTAACATCATTTTCAACAAATTCAAGATGAAAAATGTGTGCAAGTGCCGTTTTATCCCGTAATTCAGCATCTATGAGTGATGGACCAAAACTGTTAATGCAGAAAGGAAGCCTATAGTGTCCTAGAATTTTAAACGAGGATTCATCTTCCTACGTTAACAGGTAGTCCACCAAAAAAATTTGCCATAAGCATCAATTTCAGGTAAAAAAACCCAATTGCCAGCTCCCTTTAGCCCCATCGAACTAATTATGGTCCGAATATTAAGAGCGGGGGCGAAACTATTTTATCCGCCAAAAATAATAATTTTAGTATTATTAGGAAGGACGCAGCATCGCTAAATGTACCATTTTCAACAAAATCAACATAAATAATTTTGCAAGTGCCGTTTTACCCCCTAATCCAGCATCTTAAGTGATGGACCAAAACTAATAAGGCAAAAAGTAAGCACATAGTGTCTTTTAATTTCGTGCAAGGCTTCATCTTCCCACGTTAACAGGTGGTGCCCCAAAGAAATTTCCCGTTTAACATCATTTTCAACAAATTCAAGATGAAAAATGTGTGCAAGTGCCGTTTTATCCCGTAATTCAGCATCTATGAGTGATGGACCAAAACTGTTAATGCAGAAAGGAAGCCTATAGTGTCCTAGAATTTTAAACGAGGATTCATCTTCCTACGTTAACAGGTAGTCCACCAAAAAAATTTGCCATAAGCATCAATTTCAGGTAAAAAAACCCAATTGCCAGCTCCCCTTTAGCCCCATCGAACTAATTATGGTCCGAATATTAAGAGCGGGGGCGAAACTATTTTATCCGCCAAAAATAATAATTTTAGTATTATTAGGAAGGACGCAGCATCGCTAAATGTACCATTTTCAACAAAATCAACATAAATAATTTTGCAAGTGCCGTTTTACCCCCTAATCCAGCATCTTAAGTGATGGACCAAAACTAATAGGCAAAAAGTAAGCACATAGTGTCTTTTAATTTCGTGCAAGGCTTCATCTTCCCACGTTAACAGGTGGTGCCCCAAAGAAATTTCCCGTTTAACATCATTTTCAACAAATTCAAGATGAAAAATGTGTGCAAGTGCCGTTTTATCCCGTAATTCAGCATCTATGAGTGATGGACCAAAACTGTTAATGCAGAAAGGAAGCCTATAGTGTCCTAGAATTTTAAACGAGGATTCATCTTCCTACGTTAACAGGTAGTCCACCAAAAAAAATTTGCCATAAGCATCAATTTCAGGTAAAAAAACCCAATTGCCAGCTCCCCTTTAGCCCCATCGAACTAATTATGGTCCGAATATTAAGAGCGGGGGCGAAACTATTTTATCCGCCAAAAATAATAATTTTAGTATTATTAGGAAGGACGCAGCATCGCTAAATGTACCATTTTCAACAAAATCAACATAAATAATTTTGCAAGTGCCGTTTTACCCCCTAATCCAGCATCTTAAGTGATGGACCAAAACTAATAAGGCAAAAAGTAAGCACATAGTGTCTTTTAATTTCGTGCAAGGCTTCATCTTCCCACGTTAACAGGTGGTGCCCCAAAGAAATTTCCCGTTTAACATCATTTTCAACAAATTCAAGATGAAAAATGTGTGCAAGTGCCGTTTTATCCCGTAATTCAGCATCTATGAGTGATGGACCAAAACTGTTAATGCAGAAAGGAAGCCTATAGTGTCCTAGAATTTTAAACGAGGATTCATCTTCCTACGTTAACAGGTAGTCCACCAAAAAAATTTGCCATAAGCATCAATTTCAGGTAAAAAAACCCAATTGCCAGCTCCCCTTTAGCCCCATCGAACTAATTATGGTCCGAATATTAAGAGCGGGGGCGAAACTATTTTATCCGCCAAAAATAATAATTTTAGTATTATTAGGAAGGACGCAGCATCGCTAAATGTACCATTTTCAACAAAATCAACATAAATAATTTTGCAAGTGCCGTTTTACCCCCTAATCCAGCATCTTAAGTGATGGACCAAAACTAATAAGGCAAAAAGTAAGCACATAGTGTCTTTTAATTTCGTGCAAGGCTTCATCTTCCCACGTTAACAGGTGGTGCCCCAAAGAAATTTCCCGTTTAACATCATTTTCAACAAATTCAAGATGAAAAATGTGTGCAAGTGCCGTTTTATCCCGTAATTCAGCATCTATGAGTGATGGACCCAAAACTGTTAATGCAGAAAGGAAGCCTATAGTGTCCTAGAATTTTAAACGAGGATTCATCTTCCTACGTTAACAGGTAGTCCACCAAAAAAATTTGCCATAAGCATCAATTTCAGGTAAAAAAACCCAATTGCCAGCTCCCCTTTAGCCCCATCGAACTAATTATGGTCCGAATATTAAGAGCGGGGGCGAAACTATTTTATCCGCCAAAAATAATAATTTTAGTATTATTAGGAAGGACGCAGCATCGCTAAATGTACCATTTTCAACAAAATCAACATAAATAATTTTGCAAGTGCCGTTTTACCCCCTAATCCAGCATCTTAAGTGATGGACCAAAACTAATAAGGCAAAAAGTAAGCACATAGTGTCTTTTAATTTCGTGCAAGGCTTCATCTTCCACGTTAACAGGTGGTGCCCCAAAGAAATTTCCCGTTTAACATCATTTTCAACAAATTCAAGATGAAAAATGTGTGCAAGTGCCGTTTTATCCCGTAATTCAGCATCTATGAGTGATGGACCAAAACTGTTAATGCAGAAAGGAAGCCTATAGTGTCCTAGAATTTTAAACGAGGATTCATCTTCCTACGTTAACAGGTAGTCCACCAAAAAAATTTGCCATAAGCATCAATTTCAGGTAAAAAAACCCAATTGCCAGCTCCCCTTTAGCCCCATCGAACTAATTATGGTCCGAATATTAAGAGCGGGGGCGAAACTATTTTATCGCCAAAAATAATAATTTTAGTATTATTAGGAAGGACGCAGCATCGCTAAATGTACCATTTTCAACAAAATCAACATAAATAATTTTGCAAGTGCCGTTTTACCCCCTAATCCAGCATCTTAAGTGATGGACCAAAACTAATAAGGCAAAAAGTAAGCACATAGTGTCTTTTAATTTCGTGCAAGGCTTCATCTTCCCACGTTAACAGGTGGTGCCCCAAAGAAATTTCCCGTTTAACATCATTTTCAACAAATTCAAGATGAAAAATGTGTGCAAGTGCCGTTTTATCCCGTAATTCAGCATCTATGAGTGATGGACCAAAACTGTTAATGCAGAAAGGAAGCCTATAGTGTCCTAGAATTTTAAACGAGGATTCATCTTCCTACGTTAACAGGTAGTCCACCAAAAAAAATTTGCCATAAGCATCAATTTCAGGTAAAAAAAACCCAATTGCCAGCTCCCCTTTAGCCCCATCGAACTAATTATGGTCCGAATATTAAGAGCGGGGGCGAAACTATTTTATCCGCCAAAAATAATAATTTTAGTATTATTAGGAAGGACGCAGCATCGCTAAATGTACCATTTTCAACAAAATCAACATAAATAATTTTGCAAGTGCCGTTTTACCCCCTAATCCAGCATCTTAAGTGATGGACCAAAACTAATAAGGCAAAAAGTAAGCACATAGTGTCTTTTAATTTCGTGCAAGGCTTCATCTTCCCACGTTAACAGGTGGTGCCCCAAAGAAATTTCCAGTTTAACATCATTTTCAACAAATTCAAGATGAAAAATGTGTGCAAGTGCCGTTTTATCCCGTAATTCAGCATCTATGAGTGATGGACCAAAACTGTTAATGCAGAAAGGAAGCCTATAGTGTCCTAGAATTTTAAACGAGGATTCATCTTCCTACGTTAACAGGTAGTCCACCAAAAAAATTTGCCATAAGCATCAATTTCAGGTAAAAAAACCCAATTGCCAGCTCCCCTTTAGCCCCATCGAACTAATTATGGTCCGAATATTAAGAGCGGGGGCGAAACTATTTTATCCGCCAAAAATAATAATTTTAGTATTATTAGGAAGGACGCAGCATCGCTAAATGTACCATTTTCAACAAAATCAACATAAATAATTTTGCAAGTGCCGTTTTACCCCCTAATCCAGCATCTTAAGTGATGGACCAAAACTAATAAGGCAAAAAGTAAGCACATAGTGTCTTTTAATTTCGTGCAAGGCTTCATCTTCCCACGTTAACAGGTGGTGCCCCAAAGAAATTTCCCGTTTAACATCATTTTCAACAAATTCAAGATGAAAAATGTGTGCAAGTGCCGTTTTATCCCGTAATTCAGCATCTATGAGTGATGGACCAAAACTGTTAATGCAGAAAGGAAGCCTATAGTGTCCTAGAATTTTAAACGAGGATTCATCTTCCTACGTTAACAGGTAGTCCACCAAAAAAATTTGCCATAAGCATCAATTTCAGGTAAAAAAACCCAATTGCCAGCTCCCCTTTAGCCCCATCGAACTAATTATGGTCCGAATATTAAGAGCGGGGGCGAAACTATTTTATCCGCCAAAAATAATAATTTTAGTATTATTAGGAAGGACGCAGCATCGCTAAATGTACCATTTTCAACAAAATCAACATAAATAATTTTGCAAGTGCCGTTTTACCCCCTAATCCAGCATCTTAAGTGATGGACCAAAACTAATAAGGCAAAAAGTAAGCACATAGTGTCTTTTAATTTCGTGCAAGGCTTCATCTTCCCACGTTAACAGGTGGTGCCCCAAAGAAATTTCCCGTTTAACATCATTTTCAACAAATTCAAGATGAAAAATGTGTGCAAGTGCCGTTTTATCCCGTAATTCAGCATCTATGAGTGATGGACCAAAACTGTTAATGCAGAAAGGAAGCCTATAGTGTCCTAGAATTTTAAACGAGGATTCATCTTCCTACGTTAACAGGTAGTCCACCAAAAAAATTTGCCATAAGCATCAATTTCAGGTAAAAAAACCCAATTGCCAGCTCCCCTTTAGCCCCATCGAACTAATTATGGTCCGAATATTAAGAGCGGGGGCGAAACTATTTTATCCGCCAAAAATAATAATTTTAGTATTATTAGGAAGGACGCAGCATCGCTAAATGTACCATTTTCAACAAAATCAACATAAATAATTTTGCAAGTGCCGTTTTACCCCCTAATCCAGCATCTTAAGTGATGGACCAAAACTAATAAGGCAAAAAGTAAGCACATAGTGTCTTTTAATTTCGTGCAAGGCTTCATCTTCCCACGTTAACAGGTGGTGCCCCAAAGAAATTTCCCGTTTAACATCATTTTCAACAAATTCAAGATGAAAAATGTGTGCAAGTGCCGTTTTATCCCGTAATTCAGCATCTATGAGTGATGGACCAAAACTGTTAATGCAGAAAGGAAGCCTATAGTGTCCTAGAATTTTAAACGAGGATTCATCTTCCTACGTTAACAGGTAGTCCACCAAAAAAATTTGCCATAAGCATCAATTTCAGGTAAAAAAACCCAATTGCCAGCTCCCCTTTAGCCCCATCGAACTAATTATGGTCCGAATATTAAGAGCGGGGGCGAAACTATTTTATCCGCCAAAAATAATAATTTTAGTATTATTAGGAAGGACGCAGCATCGCTAAATGTACCATTTTCAACAAAATCAACATAAATAATTTTGCAAGTGCCGTTTTACCCCCTAATCCAGCATCTTAAGTGATGGACCAAAACTAATAAGGCAAAAAGTAAGCACATAGTGTCTTTTAATTTCGTGCAAGGCTTCATCTTCCCACGTTAACAGGTGGTGCCCCAAAGAAATTTCCCGTTTAACATCATTTTCAACAAATTCAAGATGAAAAATGTGTGCAAGTGCCGTTTTATCCCGTAATTCAGCATCTATGAGTGATGGACCAAAAATGTTAATGCAGAAAGGAAGCCTATAGTGTCCTAGAATTTTAAACGAGGATTCATCTTCCTACGTTAACAGGTAGTCCACAAAAAAATTTGCCATAAGCATCAATTTCAGGTAAAAAAACCCAATTGCCAGCTCCCCTTTAGCCCCATCGAACTAATTATGGTCCGAATATTAAGAGCGGGGGCGAAACTATTTTATCCGCCAAAAATAATAATTTTAGTATTATTAGGAAGGACGCAGCATCGCTAAATGTACCATTTTCAACAAAATCAAATAAATAATTTTGCAAGTGCCGTTTTACCCCCTAATCCAGCATCTTAAGTGATGGACCAAAACTAATAAGGCAAAAAGTAAGCACATAGTGTCTTTTAATTTCGTGCAAGGCTTCATCTTCCCACGTTAACAGGTGGTGCCCCAAAGAAATTTCCCGTTTAACATCATTTTCAACAAATTCAAGATGAAAAATGTGTGCAAGTGCCGTTTTATCCCGTAATTCAGCATCTATGAGTGATGGACCAAAACTGTTAATGCAGAAAGGAAGCCTATAGTGTCCTAGAATTTTAAACGAGGATTCATCTTCCTACGTTAACAGGTAGTCCACCAAAAAAATTTGCCATAAGCATCAATTTCAGGTAAAAAAACCCAATTGCCAGCTCCCCTTTAGCCCCATCGAACTAATTATGGTCCGAATATTAAGAGCGGGGGCGAAACTATTTTATCCGCCAAAAATAATAATTTTAGTATTATTAGGAAGGACGCAGCATCGCTAAATGTACCATTTTCAACAAAATCAACATAAATAATTTTGCAAGTGCCGTTTTACCCCCTAATCCAGCATCTTAAGTGATGGACCAAAACTAATAAGGCAAAAAGTAAGCACATAGTGTCTTTTAATTTCGTGCAAGGCTTCATCTTCCCACGTTAACAGGTGGTGCCCCAAAGAAATTTCCCGTTTAACATCATTTTCAACAAATTCAAGATGAAAAATGTGTGCAAGTGCCGTTTTATCCCGTAATTCAGCATCTATGAGTGATGGACCAAAACTGTTAATGCAGAAAGGAAGCCTATAGTGTCCTAGAATTTTAAACGAGGATTCATCTTCCTACGTTAACAGGTAGTCCACCAAAAAATTTGCCATAAGCATCAATTTCAGGTAAAAAACCCAATTGCCAGCTCCCCTTTAGCCCATCGAACTAATTATGGTCCGAATATTAAGAGCGGGGCGAAACTATTTTATCCGCCAAAAATAATAATTTTAGTATTATTAGGAAGGACGCAGCATCGCTAAATGTACCATTTTCAACAAAATCAACATAAATAATTTTGCAAGTGCCGTTTTACCCCCTAATCCAGCATCTTAAGTGATGGACCAAAACTAATAAGGCAAAAAGTAAGCACATAGTGTCTTTTAATTTCGTGCAAGGCTTCATCTTCCCACGTTAACAGGTGGTGCCCCAAAGAAATTTCCGTTTAACATCATTTTCAACAATTCCAAGATGAAAAATGTGTGCAAGTGCCGTTTTATCCCGTAATTCAGCATCTATGAGTGATGGACCAAAACTGTTATGCAGAAAGGAAGCCTATAGTTCCTAGAATTTTAAACGAGGATTCATCTTCCTACGTTAACAGGTAGGCCAACAAAAAATTTGCCATAAGCATCAATTTCAGTAAAAAAACCCAATTGCCAGCTCCCCTTTAGCCCCATCGAACTAATTATGGTCCGAATATTAAGAGCGGGGCGAAACTATTTTATCCGCCAAAAATAATAATTTTAGTATTATTAGGAAGGACGCAGCATCGCTAAATGTACCATTTTCAACAAAATCAACATAAATAATTTTGCATAATTTTGCAAGTGCCGTTTTACCCCCTAATCCAGCATCTTAAGTGATGGACCAAAACTAATAAGGCAAAAAGTAAGCACATAGTGTCTTTTAATTTCGTGCAAGGCTTCATCTTCCCACGTTAACAGGTGGTGCCCCAAAGAAATTTCCCGTTTAACATCATTTTCAACAAATTCAAGATGAAAAATGTGTGCAAGTGCCGTTTTATCCCGTAATTCAGCATCTATGAGTGATGGACCAAAACTGTTAATGCAGAAAGGAAGCCTATAGTGTCCTAGAATTTTAAACGAGGATTCATCTTCCTACGTTAACAGGTAGTCCACCAAAAAAATTTGCCATAAGCATCAATTTCAGGTAAAAAAACCCAATTGCCAGCTCCCCTTTAGCCCCCATCGAACTAATTATGGTCCGAATATTAAGAGCGGGGGCGAAACTATTTTATCCGCCAAAAATAATAATTTTAGTATTATTAGGAAGGACGCAGCATCGCTAAATGTACCATTTTCAACAAAATCAACATAAATAATTTTGCAAGTGCCGTTTTACCCCCTAATCCAGCATCTTAAGTGATGGACCAAAACTAATAAGGCAAAAAGTAAGCACATAGTGTCTTTTAATTTCGTGCAAGGCTTCATCTTCCCACGTTAACAGGTGGTGCCCCAAAGAAATTTCCCGTTTAACATCATTTTCAACAAATTCAAGATGAAAAATGTGTGCAAGTGCCGTTTTATCCCGTAATTCAGCATCTATGAGTGATGGACCAAAACTGTTAATGCAGAAAGGAAGCCTATAGTGTCCTAGAATTTTAAACGAGGATTCATCTTCCTACGTTAACAGGTAGTCCACCAAAAAAATTTGCCATAAGCATCAATTTCAGGTAAAAAAACCCAATTGCCAGCTCCCCTTTAGCCCCATCGAACTAATTATGGTCCGAATATTAAGAGCGGGGGCGAAACTATTTTATCCGCCAAAAATAATAATTTTAGTATTATTAGGAAGGACGCAGCATCGCTAAATGTACCATTTTCAACAAAATCAACATAAATAATTTTGCAAGTGCCGTTTTACCCCCTAATCCAGCATCTTAAGTGATGGACCAAAACTAATAAGGCAAAAAGTAAGCACATAGTGTCTTTTAATTTCGTGCAAGGCTTCATCTTCCCACGTTAACAGGTGGTGCCCCAAAGAAATTTCCCGTTTAACATCATTTTCAACAAATTCAAGATGAAAAATGTGTGCAAGTGCCGTTTTATCCCGTAATTCAGCATCTATGAGTGATGGACCAAAACTGTTAATGCAGAAAGGAAGCCTATAGTGTCCTAGAATTTTAAACGAGGATTCATCTTCCTACGTTAACAGGTAGTCCACCAAAAAAATTTGCCATAAGCATCAATTTCAGGTAAAAAAACCCAATTGCCAGCTCCCCTTTAGCCCCATCGAACTAATTATGGTCCGAATATTAAGAGCGGGGGCGAAACTATTTTATCCGCCAAAAATAATAATTTTAGTATTATTAGGAAGGACCGCAGCATCGCTAAATGTACCATTTTCAACAAAATCAACATAAATAATTTTGCAAGTGCCGTTTTACCCCCTAATCCAGCATCTTAAGTGATGGACCAAAACTAATAAGGCAAAAAGTAAGCACATAGTGTCTTTTAATTTCGTGCAAGGCTTCATCTTCCCACGTTAACAGGTGGTGCCCCAAAGAAATTTCCCGTTTAACATCATTTTCAACAAATTCAAGATGAAAAATGTGTGCAAGTGCCGTTTTATCCCGTAATTCAGCATCTATGAGTGATGGACCAAAACTGTTAATGCAGAAAGGAAGCCTATAGTGTCCTAGAATTTTAAACGAGGATTCATCTTCCTACGTTAACAGGTAGTCCACCAAAAAAATTTGCCATAAGCATCAATTTCAGGTAAAAAAACCCAATTGCCAGCTCCCCTTTAGCCCCATCGAACTAATTATGGTCCGAATATTAAGAGCGGGGGCGAAACTATTTTATCCGCCAAAAATAATAATTTTAGTATTATTAGGAAGGACGCAGCATCGCTAAATGTACCATTTTCAACAAAATCAACATAAATAATTTTGCAAGTGCCGTTTTTACCCCCTAATCCAGCATCTTAAGTGATGGACCAAAACTAATAAGGCAAAAAGTAAGCACATAGTGTCTTTTAATTTCGTGCAAGGCTTCATCTTCCCACGTTAACAGGTGGTGCCCCAAAGAAATTTCCCGTTTAACATCATTTTCAACAAATTCAAGATGAAAAATGTGTGCAAGTGCCGTTTTATCCCGTAATTCAGCATCTATGAGTGATGGACCAAAACTGTTAATGCAGAAGGAAGCCTATAGTGTCCTAGAATTTTAAACGAGGATTCATCTTCCTACGTTAACAGGTAGTCCACCAAAAAAATTTGCCATAAGCATCAATTTCAGGTAAAAAAACCCAATTGCCAGCTCCCCTTTAGCCCCATCGAACTAATTATGGTCCGAATATTAAGAGCGGGGGCGAAACTATTTTATCCGCCAAAAATAATAATTTTAGTATTATTAGGAAGGACGCAGCATCGCTAAATGTACCATTTTCAACAAAATCAACATAAATAATTTTGCAAGTGCCGTTTTACCCCCTAATCCAGCATCTTAAGTGATGGACCAAAACTAATAAGGCAAAAAGTAAGCACATAGTGTCTTTTAATTTCGTGCAAGGCTTCATCTTCCCACGTTAACAGGTGGTGCCCCAAAGAAATTTCCCGTTTAACATCATTTTCAACAAATTCAAGATGAAAAATGTGTGCAAGTGCCGTTTTATCCCGTAATTCAGCATCTATGAGTGATGGACCAAAACTGTTAATGCAGAAAGGAAGCCTATAGTGTCCTAGAATTTTAAACGAGGATTCATCTTCCTACGTTAACAGGTAGTCCACCAAAAAAATTTGCCATAAGCATCAATTTCAGGTAAAAAAACCCAATTGCCAGCTCCCCTTTAGCCCCATCGAACTAATTATGGTCCGAATATTAAGAGCGGGGGCGAAACTATTTTATCCGCCAAAAATAATAATTTTAGTATTATTAGGAAGGACGCAGCATCGCTAAATGTACCATTTTCAACAAAATCAACATAAATAATTTTGCAAGTGCCGTTTTACCCCCTAATCCAGCATCTTAAGTGATGGACCAAAACTAATAAGGCAAAAAGTAAGCACATAGTGTCTTTTAATTTCGTGCAAGGCTTCATCTTCCCACGTTAACAGGTGGTGCCCCAAAGAAATTTCCCGTTTAACATCATTTTCAACAAATTCAAGATGAAAAATGTGTGCAAGTGCCGTTTTATCCCGTAATTCAGCATCTATGAGTGATGGACCAAAACTGTTAATGCAGAAAGGAAGCCTATAGTGTCCTAGAATTTTAAACGAGGATTCATCTTCCTACGTTAACAGGTAGTCACCAAAAAAATTTGCCATAAGCATCAATTTCAGGTAAAAAAACCCAATTGCCAGCTCCCCTTTAGCCCCATCGAACTAATTATGGTCCGAATATTAAGAGCGGGGCGAAACTATTTTATCCGCCAAAAATAATAATTTTAGTATTATTAGGAAGGACGCAGCATCGCTAAATGTACCATTTTCAACAAAATCAACATAAATAATTTTGCAAGTGCCGTTTTACCCCCTAATCCAGCATCTTAAGTGATGGACCAAAACTAATAAGGCAAAAAGTAAGCACATAGTGTCTTTTAATTTCGTGCAAGGCTTCATCTTCCCACGTTAACAGGTGGTGCCCCAAAGAAATTTCCCGTTTAACATCATTTTCAACAAATTCAAGATGAAAAATGTGTGCAAGTGCCGTTTTATCCCGTAATTCAGCATCTATGAGTGATGGACCAAAACTGTTAATGCAGAAAGGAAGCCTATAGTGTCCTAGAATTTTAAACGAGGATTCATCTTCCTACGTTAACAGGTAGTCCACCAAAAAAATTTGCCATAAGCATCAATTTCAGGTAAAAAAACCCAATTGCCAGCTCCCCTTTAGCCCCATCGAACTAATTATGGTCCGAATATTAAGAGCGGGGCGAAACTATTTTATCCGCCAAAAATAATAATTTTAGTATTATTAGGAAGGACGCAGCATCGCTAAATGTACCATTTTCAACAAAATCAACATAAATAATTTTGCAAGTGCCGTTTTACCCCCTAATCCAGCATCTTAAGTGATGGACCAAAACTAATAAGGCAAAAAGTAAGCACATAGTGTCTTTTAATTTCGTGCAAGGCTTCATCTTCCCACGTTAACAGGTGGTGCCCCAAAGAAATTTCCCGTTTAACATCATTTTCAACAAATTCAAGATGAAAAATGTGTGCAAGTGCCGTTTTATCCCGTAATTCAGCATCTATGAGTGATGGACCAAAACTGTTAATGCAGAAAGGAAGCCTATAGTGTCCTAGAATTTTAAACAGAGGATTCATCTTCCTAGGTTAACAGGTAGTCCACCAAAAAAATTTGCCATAAGCATCAATTTCAGGTAAAAAAACCCAATTGCCAGCTCCCCTTTAGCCCCATCGAACTAATTATGGTCCGAATATTAAGAGCGGGGGCGAAACTATTTTATCCGCCAAAAATAATAATTTTAGTATTATTAGGAAGGACGCAGCATCGCTAAATGTACCATTTTCAACAAAATCAACATAAATAATTTTGCAAGTGCCGTTTTACCCCCTAATCCAGCATCTTAAGTGATGGACCAAAACTAATAAGGCAAAAAGTAAGCACATAGTGTCTTTTAATTTCGTGCAAGGCTTCATCTTCCCACGTTAACAGGTGGTGCCCCAAAGAAATTTCCCGTTTAACATCATTTTCAACAAATTCAAGATGAAAATGTGTGCAAGTGCCGTTTTATCCCGTAATTCAGCATCTATGAGTGATGGACCAAAACTGTTAATGCAGAAAGGAAGCCTATAGTGTCCTAGAATTTTAAACGAGGATTCATCTTCCTACGTTAACAGGTAGTCCACCAAAAAAATTTGCCATAAGCATCAATTTCAGGTAAAAAAAACCCAATTGCCAGCTCCCCTTTAGCCCCATCGAACTAATTATGGTCCGAATATTAAGAGCGGGGGCGAAACTATTTTATCCGCCAAAAATAATAATTTTAGTATTATTAGGAAGGACGCAGCATCGCTAAATGTACCATTTTCAACAAAATCAACATAAATAATTTTGCAAGTGCCGTTTTACCCCTAATCCAGCATCTTAAGTGATGGACCAAAACTAATAAGGCAAAAAGTAAGCACATAGTGTCTTTTAATTTCGTGCAAGGCTTCATCTTCCCACGTTAACAGGTGGTGCCCAAGAAAATTTCCCGTTTAACATCATTTTCAACAAATTCAAGATGAAAAATGTGTGCAAGTGCCGTTTTATCCCGTAATTCAGCATCTATGAGTGATGGACCAAAACTGTTAATGCAGAAAGGAAGCCTATAGTGTCCTAGAATTTTAAAAGAGGATTCATCTTCCTACGTTAACAGGTAGTCCACCAAAAAATTTGCCATAAGCATCAATTTCAGGTAAAAAAACCCAATTGCCAGCTCCCCTTTAGCCCCATCGAACTAATTATGGTCCGAATATTAAGAGCGGGGGCGAAACTATTTTATCCGCCAAAAATAATAATTTTAGTATTATTAGGAAGGACGCAGCATCGCTAAATGTACCATTTTCAACAAATCAACATAAATAATTTTGCAAGTGCCGTTTTTACCCCCTAATCCAGCATCTTAAGTGATGGACCAAAACTAATAAGGCAAAAAGTAAGCACATAGTGTCTTTTAATTTCGTGCAAGGCTTCATCTTCTTCCCACGTTAACAGGTGGTGCCCCAAAGAAATTTCCCGTTTAACATCATTTTCAACAAATTCAAGATGAAAAATGTGTGCAAGTGCCGTTTTATCCCGTAATTCAGCATCTATGAGTGATGGACCAAAACTGTTAATGCAGAAAGGAAGCCTATAGTGTCCTAGAATTTTAAACGAGGATTCATCTTCCTACGTTAACAGGTAGTCCACCAAAAAAATTTGCCATAAGCATCAATTTCAGGTAAAAAAACCCAATTGCCAGCTCCCCTTTAGCCCCATCGAACTAATTATGGTCCGAATATTAAGAGCGGGGGCGAAACTATTTTATCCGCCAAAAATAATAATTTTAGTATTATTAGGAAGGACGCAGCATCGCTAAATGTACCATTTTCAACAAAATCAACATAAATAATTTTGCAAGTGCCGTTTTACCCCCTAATCCAGCATCTTAAGTGATGGACCAAAACTAATAAGGCAAAAAGTAAGCACATAGTGTCTTTTAATTTCGTGCAAGGCTTCATCTTCCCACGTTAACAGGTGGTGCCCCAAAGAAATTTCCCGTTTAACATCATTTTCAACAAATTCAAGATGAAAAATGTGTGCAAGTGCCGTTTTATCCCGTAATTCAGCATCTATGAGTGATGGACCAAAACTGTTAATGCAGAAAGGAAGCCTATAGTGTCCTAGAATTTTAAACGAGGATTCATCTTCCTACGTTAACAGGTAGTCCACCAAAAAAATTTGCCATAAGCATCAATTTCAGGTAAAAAAACCCAATTGCCAGCTCCCCTTTAGCCCCATCGAACTAATTATGGTCCGAATATTAAGAGCGGGGGCGAAACTATTTTATCCGCCAAAAATAATAATTTTAGTATTATTAGGAAGGACGCAGCATCGCTAAATGTACCATTTTCAACAAAATCAACATAAATAATTTTGCAAGTGCCGTTTTACCCCCTAATCCAGCATCTTAAGTGATGGACCAAAACTAATAAGGCAAAAAGTAAGCACATAGTGTCTTTTAATTTCGTGCAAGGCTTCATCTTCCCACGTTAACAGGTGGTGCCCCAAAGAAATTTCCCGTTTAACATCATTTTCAACAAATTCAAGATGAAAAATGTGTGCAAGTGCCGTTTTATCCCGTAATTCAGCATCTATGAGTGATGGACCAAAACTGTTAATGCAGAAAGGAAGCCTATAGTGTCCTAGAATTTTAAACGAGGATTCATCTTCCTACGTTAACAGGTAGTCCACCAAAAAAATTTGCCATAAGCATCAATTTCAGGTAAAAAACCCAATTGCCAGCTCCCCTTTAGCCCCATCGAACTAATTATGGTCCGAATATTAAGAGCGGGGGCGAAACTATTTTATCCGCCAAAAATAATAATTTTAGTATTATTAGGAAGGACGCAGCATCGCTAAATGTACCATTTTCAACAAAATCAACATAAATAATTTTGCAAGTGCCGTTTTACCCCCTAATCCAGCATCTTAAGTGATGGACCAAAACTAATAAGGCAAAAAGTAAGCACATAGTGTCTTTTAATTTCGTGCAAGGCTTCATCTTCCCACGTTAACAGGTGGTGCCCCAAAGAAATTTCCCGTTTAACATCATTTTCAACAAATTCAAGATGAAAAATGTGTGCAAGTGCCGTTTTATCCCGTAATTCAGCATCTATGAGTGATGGACCAAAACTGTTAATGCAGAAAGGAAGCCTATAGTGTCCTAGAATTTTAAACGAGGATTCATCTTCCTACGTTAACAGGTAGTCCACCAAAAAATTTGCCATAAGCATCAATTTCAGGTAAAAAAACCCAATTGCCAGCTCCCCTTTAGCCCCATCGAACTAATTATGGTCCGAATATTAAGAGCGGGGGCGAAACTATTTTATCCGCCAAAAATAATAATTTTAGTATTATTAGGAAGGACGCAGCATCGCTAAATGTACCATTTTCAACAAAATCAACATAAATAATTTTGCAAGTGCCGTTTTACCCCCTAATCCAGCATCTTAAGTGATGGACCAAAACTAATAAGGCAAAAAGTAAGCACATAGTGTCTTTTAATTTCGTGCAAGGCTTCATCTTCCCACGTTAACAGGTGGTGCCCCAAAGAAATTTCCCGTTTAACATCATTTTCAACAAATTCAAGATGAAAAATGTGTGCAAGTGCCGTTTTATCCCGTAATTCAGCATCTATGAGTGATGGACCAAAACTGTTAATGCAGAAAGGAAGCCTATAGTGTCCTAGAATTTTAAACGAGGATTCATCTTCCTACGTTAACAGGTAGTCCACCAAAAAAATTTGCCATAAGCATCAATTTCAGGTAAAAAAACCCAATTGCCAGCTCCCCTTTAGCCCATCGAACTAATTATGGTCCGAATATTAAGAGCGGGGGCGAAACTATTTTATCCGCCAAAAATAATAATTTTAGTATTATTAGGAAGGACGCAGCATCGCTAAATGTACCATTTTCAACAAAATCAACATAAATAATTTTGCAAGTGCCGTTTTACCCCCTAATCCAGCATCTTAAGTGATGGACCAAAACTAATAAGGCAAAAAGTAAGCACATAGTGTCTTTTAATTTCGTGCAAGGCTTCATCTTCCCACGTTAACAGGTGGTGCCCCAAAGAAATTTCCCGTTTAACATCATTTTCAACAAATTCAAGATGAAAAATGTGTGCAAGTGCCGTTTTATCCCGTAATTCAGCATCTATGAGTGATGGACCAAAACTGTTAATGCAGAAAGGAAGCCTATAGTGTCCTAGAATTTTAAACGAGGATTCATCTTCCTACGTTAACAGGTAGTCCACCAAAAAAATTTGCCATAAGCATCAATTTCAGGTAAAAAAACCCAATTGCCAGCTCCCCTTTAGCCCCATCGAACTAATTATGGTCCGAATATTAAGAGCGGGGGCGAAACTATTTTATCCGCCAAAAATAATAATTTTAGTATTATTAGGAAGGACGCAGCATCGCTAAATGTACCATTTTCAACAAAATCAACATAAATAATTTTGCAAGTGCCGTTTTACCCCCTAATCCAGCATCTTAAGTGATGGACCAAAACTAATAAGGCAAAAAGTAAGCACATAGTGTCTTTTAATTTCGTGCAAGGCTTCATCTTCCCACGTTAACAGGTGGTGCCCCAAAGAAATTTCCCGTTTAACATCATTTTCAACAAATTCAAGATGAAAAATGTGTGCAAGTGCCGTTTTATCCCGTAATTCAGCATCTATGAGTGATGGACCAAAACTGTTAATGCAGAAAGGAAGCCTATAGTGTCCTAGAATTTTAAACGAGGATTCATCTTCCTACGTTAACAGGTAGTCCACCAAAAAAATTTGCCATAAGCATCAATTTCAGGTAAAAAAACCCAATTGCCAGCTCCCCTTTAGCCCCATCGAACTAATTATGGTCCGAATATTAAGAGCGGGGGCGAAACTATTTTATCCGCCAAAAATAATAATTTTAGTATTATTAGGAAGGACGCAGCATCGCTAAATGTACCATTTTCAACAAAATCAACATAAATAATTTTGCAAGTGCCGTTTTACCCCCTAATCCAGCATCTTAAGTGATGGACCAAAACTAATAAGGCAAAAAGTAAGCACATAGTGTCTTTTAATTCGTGCAAGGCTTCATCTTCCCACGTTAACAGGTGGTGCCCCAAAGAAATTTCCCGTTTAACATCATTTTCAACAAATTCAAGATGAAAAATGTGTGCAAGTGCCGTTTTATCCCGTAATTCAGCATCTATGAGTGATGGACCAAAACTGTTAATGCAGAAAGGAAGCCTATAGTGTCCTAGAATTTTAAACGAGGATTCATCTTCCTACGTTAACAGGTAGTCCACCAAAAAATTTGCCATAAGCATCAATTTCAGGTAAAAAAACCCAATTGCCAGCTCCCCTTTAGCCCCATCGAACTAATTATGGTCCGAATATTAAGAGCGGGGGCGAAACTATTTTATCCGCCAAAAATAATAATTTTAGTATTATTAGGAAGGACGCAGCATCGCTAAATGTACCATTTTCAACAAAATCAACATAAATAATTTTGCAAGTGCCGTTTTACCCCCTAATCCAGCATCTTAAGTGATGGACCAAAACTAATAAGGCAAAAAGTAAGCACATAGTGTCTTTTAATTTCGTGCAAGGCTTCATCTTCCCACGTTAACAGGTGGTGCCCCAAAGAAATTTCCCGTTTAACATCATTTTCAACAAATTCAAGATGAAAAATGTGTGCAAGTGCCGTTTTATCCCGTAATTCAGCATCTATGAGTGATGGACCAAAACTGTTAATGCAGAAAGGAAGCCTATAGTGTCCTAGAATTTTAAACGAGGATTCATCTTCCTACGTTAACAGGTAGTCCACCAAAAAAATTTGCCATAAGCATCAATTTCAGGTAAAAAAACCCAATTGCCAGCTCCCCTTTAGCCCCATCGAACTAATTATGGTCCGAATATTAAGAGCGGGGGCGAAACTATTTTATCCGCCAAAAATAATAATTTTAGTATTATTAGGAAGGACGCAGCATCGCTAAATGTACCATTTTCAACAAAATCAACATAAATAATTTTGCAAGTGCCGTTTTACCC
>CAXIWC010000075.1:37500-39143 GCA_964036015.1 Leptarthrus brevirostris | reverse complement strand
CTTAAAAAAACTGAAGAAGTTGTCAGATCTTCTCGGTTAAGGGGTTGTGGGACATCCCCCTGGTTAATTAATTAATTTAATTAACTTAATTGCGCCACAAACAATGTATAATTTGTTGTACTTATTAAGTAAAGATTTATTAGAAATAATAAATTTTGGACATTCGCAACATATAATTATATATTCATTATTTAAAATATTTGACATAAATAAACAAAATTAAAAAGTTATACTCTAAGCGGAGGATCACTTGGCTCATGGGTCGATGAAGAACGCAGCAAACTGTGCGTCATCGTGTGAACTGCAGGACACATGAACATCGACATTTTGAACGCATATTGCAGTTCATGCTATATGTACTTTAATTTATTTTAAAGTGCTGCATGGACTACATATGGTTGAGGGTTGTAAGACTTTCATTATAAAGTTGCTAAAAGAGATATTAATTTATCTCTTTTATAGCACATGTTATATTATTAAAGAATATTAACGTATTCTTTATAATATTAATAATTAAATATATTTATGCTTTTATTTAAATCAAATGTTTAAATAGCATATCTAGATATAAAATCAATTTTTTATTTAGAGAATAGCTCATTTGATTTAAGTTTAATATAAAAGCTAATTTATTTTTTTAAACAACCTCAACTCATATGAGATTACTCCCTGAATTTAAGCATATTAATGAGGGAAGGAAAAGAAACTAACTAGGATTTTCTTAGTAGCGGCGAGCGAAAAGAAATCAAGTTCAGCACTAAGTTATTTTGTTATATTAACAAATATAAGATGCAGTGTATGGAATATCTATAATCTAGTATGATAAATTAACAGTTCAAGTCCTTCTTAAATGAGGCCATTTACCCATAGAGGGTGCCAGGCCCGTAGGTGACGTTAATGATTACTAGAAGATATTTCCTAAGAGTCGTGTTGCTTGATAGTGCAGCACTAATATGGTGGTAAACTCCATCTAAAACTAAATATAACCATGAGACCGATAGCAAACAAGTACCGTGAGGGAAAGTTGAAAAGAACTCTGAATAGAGAGTTAAATAGTACGTGAAACTGCTTAGAGGTTAAGCCCGATGAACCTAAATATCCAATATGAAAAATTCATCATTAATAATGCATTAATATTATTTAATGTGTAAATGATGTGCAATTTTTTCATATAAGGACATTGTAATCTGTTAATATAATTAAAAATTTATCATAAGTTCCGTTTGGATCAGTTTATATTTTATTATAAATTTATTTATAATATATATAAAATCCAATTTAAATACGGTTACAGATAAATTATTGACAGATTTTTATATATATAACGCTTACATATTACACATATGTTATAATATAAGAATAATCATGTATTATTTTTTTTATTATATGCGTTTATATGATTAACAATGCTATAGATTTAGGATACCTTCGGGACCCGTCTTGAAACACGGACCAAGGAGTCTAACATGTGTGCAAGTCATTGGGTATTTAAAACCTAAAGGCATAATTAACTTAACTGTTTTTAATGGGATCAATTATATATATTTTAATATATATATTCCATCCCGGGGCGTTCTATATAGTTATGCATTTTAATATATTTATATATTATATATGCCTCTAACTAGAGCGTACCTTGAGCA
>CAXIWC010000075.1:22500-32500 GCA_964036015.1 Leptarthrus brevirostris | reverse complement strand
CCATTTATAAAATGAGGTAAAATTTATTATCATAACTATATGAAAAAATTTCATAAAATTTTTTTTACTCTATTTTAGCATAGAAAGCACTTTAAAGCAATTTTTACAATAACACAAAAAATGTGCATGTACATATCGAATCATAAGGTTCAGACTTATTTTCATATGTGATGATTGTATTAAAAAATGTCATCTACTAAGAAAATTCAAATAATTTTCATGATAAGTTTATATTCCAGAGATATAATTTTGTTACCATTTATAAAATGAGGTAAAATTTATTATCATAACTATATGAAAAAATTTCATAAAATTTTTTTTACCCTATTTTAGCATAGAAAGCACTTTAAAGCAATTTTTACAATAACACAAAAAATGTGCATGTACATATCGAATCATAAGGTTCAGACTTATTTTCATATGTGATGATTGTATTAGTTTAGCTAGTTGGTTCCCCAGAACCATTGTATGGACTGTTGTCTGAATCAAGTGTTTCAGTAATACTTGCAAAAAATATTCTCCAGGTACGACTATGATCGATTTTATAGAAATATAGAGATGATCTTATATAGTCAAATTATATATGAGAAAATTTCTCATTTCAAAAAACGTTTCTCTTTGATTTGCTAAAACTTATTATTATAAGAAAGCCACAAGGGGTTAAGTCAACCCTTCTAAAAAATTTAGACGAGATCTAAAAATATATTGAAAGTTGTTGAAAGAATAAATAAATTTATTTTTACAATATGTAAATTGTGAAAGTAGATAAATAAATTAATTAAATAATTAATAATAATATATATATTGTTATTACAATATATATAAAAACAAAATGTGAACATTATTCTGGTTGATCCTGCCAGTAGTTATATGCTTGTCTCAAAGATTAAGCCATGCATGTCTAAGTACAAACAATTCTAAAGTGAAACCGCAAAAGGCTCATTATATCAGTTATGGTTTATTAGATCGTTAACAGTTACTTGGATAACTGTGGTAATTCTAGAGCTAATACATGCAATATAAACACGGACCTTTGGGACGTGTGCTTTTATTAGGCTAAAACCAAGCGATACCTTAGGGGATCGTAATAATGGTTGAACTCTAGATAATTTGCAGATCGTATGGTCTTGTACCGACGACAGATCTTTCAAATGTCTGCCCTATCAACTATTGATGGTAGTATCTTGGACTACCATGGTTGCAACGGGTAACGGGGAATCAGGGTTCGATTCCGGAGAGGGAGCCTGAGAAACGGCTACCACATCTAAGGAAGGCAGCAGGCGCGTAAATTACCCACTCCCAGTACGGGGAGGTAGTGACGAAAAATAACAATACAGGACTCATATCCGAGGCCCTGTAATTGGAATGAGTACACTTTAAATCCTTTAACAAGGACCCATTAGAGGGCAAGTCTGGTGCCAGCAGCCGCGGTAATTCCAGCTCTAATAGCGTATATTAAAGTTGTTGCGGTTAAAACGTTCGTAGTTGAATCTGTGCTCCATACGGGTAGTACAACTAAAGTATTGGTTCGTACGTTACCTTATGTTATGCGAGCGTATTACCGGTGGAGTTCTAATATATATTTTTTCAATTTATTGAATTTAATATATATAACTCCTATTTATACCCGCTTCAGTGCTCTTTATCGAGTGTTGTTGTGGGCCGGTACAATTACTTTGAACAAATTAGAGTGCTTAAAGCAGGCTTCAAACGCCTGAATATTTTGTGCATGGAATAATGAAATAAGACCTCTGTTCTACTTTCATTGGTTTTTAGATCAAGAGGTAATGATTAATAGAAGCAGTTGGGGGCATTAGTATTACGACGCGAGAGGTGAAATTCTTGGACCGTCGTAAGACTAACTTAAGCGAAAGCATTTGCCAAAGATGTTTTCATTAATCAAGAACGAAAGTTAGAGGCTCGAAGGCGATCAGATACCGCCCTAGTTCTAACCATAAACGATGCCAGCTAGCAATTGGGTGTAGCTACTATTATGGCTCTCTCAGTCGCTTCCCGGGAAACCAAAGCTTTTGGGCTCCGGGGGAAGTATGGTTGCAAAGCTGAAACTTAAAGGAATTGACGTATATTAAAGTTGTTGCGGTTAAAACGTTCGTAGTTGAATCTGTGCTCCATACGGGTAGTACAACTAAAGTATTGGTTCGTACGTTACCTTATGTTATGCGAGCGTATTACCGGTGGAGTTCTAATATATATTTTTTCAATTTATTGAATTTAATATATATAACTCCTATTTATACCCGCTTCAGTGCTCTTTATCGAGTGTTGTTGTGGGCCGGTACAATTACTTTGAACAAATTAGAGTGCTTAAAGCAGGCTTCAAACGCCTGAATATTTTGTGCATGGAATAATGAAATAAGACCTCTGTTCTACTTTCATTGGTTTTTAGATCAAGAGGTAATGATTAATAGAAGCAGTTGGGGGCATTAGTATTACGACGCGAGAGGTGAAATTCTTGGACCGTCGTAAGACTAACTTAAGCGAAAGCATTTGCCAAAGATGTTTTCATTAATCAAGAACGAAAGTTAGAGGCTCGAAGGCGATCAGATACCGCCCTAGTTCTAACCATAAACGATGCCAGCTAGCAATTGGGTGTAGCTACTATTATGGCTCTCTCAGTCGCTTCCCGGGAAACCAAAGCTTTTGGGCTCCGGGGGAAGTATGGTTGCAAAGCTGAAACTTAAAGGAATTGACGGAAGGGCACCACCAGGAGTGGAGCCTGCGGCTTAATTTGACTCAACACGGGAAAGCCTACCAGGTCCGAATATAAATGAGTAAGACAGATTGATAGCTCTTTCTCGAATCTATAGGTGGTGGTGCATGGCCGTTCTTAGTTCGTGGAGTGATTTGTCTGGTTAATTCCGATAACGAACGAGACTCAAATATGTTAAATAGATGCATTCAGGATTATGATGTTGAAACCTTGATATAACTGGCTTAACAGCACCCCTACATGCAAATGTAGGACTGTTCTGATTTTGTTTATATTGGGTGGAGTCGTACCTGTTTGTTTGTCCCATTAATACGGACACTAGCTTCTTAAATGGACAAATTGCGTTTAGCAATAATGAGATTGAGCAATAACAGGTCTGTGATGCCCTTAGATGTCCTGGGCTGCACGCGCGCTACAATGAAAGTATCAACGTGTATTTCCTAGACCGAGAGGTCCGGGTAAACCGCTGAATCACTTTCATGCTTGGGATTGTGAACTGAAACTGTTCACATGAACTTGGAATTCCCAGTAAGTGCGAGTCATTAACTCGCATTGACTAAGTCCCTGCCCTTTGTACACACCGCCCGTCGCTACTACCGATTGAATTATTTAGTGAGGTCTCCGGACGTGATCTCTGTGACGCCTTGGTGTTACGGATGTTTCACAAAAGTTGACCAAACTTGATTATTTAGAGGAAGTAAAAGTCGTAACAAGGTTTCCGTAGGTGAACCTGCGGAAGGATCATTAAAGTTAATGAAACTTCCAATAAAACATATTTACTATAATAACTAGAATTGATATTAGCTTATCCTTTCTATTAAAGAATGAATTTGATTAATTCATAAATAGCAAGCCTGTGACTATCCATACTAGTATTCCTAGGATGGACGTCACAGGCTAAGTTGCTTTAAGAAGATTTTTATCTTGTTATTAGCAAAATAAAGTTGCAAATAAAGAATAGCCTGTGACTATCCATACTAGTATTACTTGGATGGACGTCACGGGCTAAATTGCTTAAAAAAACTGAAGAAGTTGTCAGATCTTCTCGGTTAAGGGGTTGTGGGACATCCCCCTGGTTAATTAATTAATTTAATTAACTTAATTGCGCCACAAACAATGTATAATTTGTTGTACTTATTAAGTAAAGATTTATTAGAAATAATAAATTTTGGACATTCGCAACATATAATTATATATTCATTATTTAAAATATTTGACATAAATAAACAAAATTAAAAAGTTATACTCTAAGCGGAGGATCACTTGGCTCATGGGTCGATGAAGAACGCAGCAAACTGTGCGTCATCGTGTGAACTGCAGGACACATGAACATCGACATTTTGAACGCATATTGCAGTTCATGCTATATGTACTTTAATTTATTTTAAAGTGCTGCATGGACTACATATGGTTGAGGGTTGTAAGACTTTCATTATAAAGTTGCTAAAAGAGATATTAATTTATCTCTTTTTATAGCACATGTTATATTATTAAAGAATATTAACGTATTCTTTATAATATTAATAATTAAATATATTTATGCTTTTATTTAAATCAAATGTTTAAATAGCATATCTAGATATAAAATCAATTTTTTATTTAGAGAATAGCTCATTTGATTTAAGTTTAATATAAAAGCTAATTTATTTTTTTAAACAACCTCAACTCATATGAGATTACTCCCTGAATTTAAGCATATTAATGAGGGAAGGAAAAGAAACTAACTAGGATTTTCTTAGTAGCGGCGAGCGAAAAGAAATCAAGTTCAGCACTAAGTTATTTTGTTATATTAACAAATATAAGATGCAGTGTATGGAATATCTATAATCTAGTATGATAAATTAACAGTTCAAGTCCTTCTTAAATGAGGCCATTTACCCATAGAGGGTGCCAGGCCCGTAGGTGACGTTAATGATTACTAGAAGATATTTCCTAAGAGTCGTGTTGCTTGATAGTGCAGCACTAATATGGTGGTAAACTCCATCTAAAACTAAATATAACCATGAGACCGATAGCAAACAAGTACCGTGAGGGAAAGTTGAAAAGAACTCTGAATAGAGAGTTAAATAGTACGTGAAACTGCTTAGAGGTTAAGCCCGATGAACCTAAATATCCAATATGAAAAATTCATCATTAATAATGCATTAATATTATTTAATGTGTAAATGATGTGCAATTTTTTCATATAAGGACATTGTAATCTGTTAATATAATTAAAAATTTATCATAAGTTCCGTTTGGATCAGTTTATATTTTATTATAAATTTATTTATAATATATATAAAATCCAATTTAAATACGGTTACAGATAAATTATTGACAGATTTTTATATATATAACGCTTACATATTACACATATGTTATAATATAAGAATAATCATGTATTATTTTTTTTATTATATGCGTTTATATGATTAACAATGCTATAGATTTAGGATACCTTCGGGACCCGTCTTGAAACACGGACCAAGGAGTCTAACATGTGTGCAAGTCATTGGGTATTTAAAACCTAAAGGCATAATTAACTTAACTGTTTTTAATGGGATCAATTATATATATTTTAATATATATATTCCATCCCGGGGCGTTCTATATAGTTATGCATTTTAATATATTTATATATTATATATGCCTCTAACTAGAGCGTACCTTGAGCATATATGTTGTGACCCGAAAGATGGTGAACTATACTTGATCAGGTTGAAGTCAGGGGAAACCCTGATGGAAGACCGAAGCAGTTCTGACGTGCAAATCGATTGTCAGAATTGAGTATAGCGGCGAAAGACCAATCGAACTATCTAGTAGCTGGTTCCCTCCGAAGTTTCCCTCAGGATAGCTGGTGCAATTAATTATTATATAAAATAATCTTATCTGGTAAAGCGAATGATTAGAGGCCTTAGGGCCGAAACGACCTTAACCTATTCTCAAACTTTAAATGGGTAAGAACCTAACCTTTCTTGATATGAAGGTTTAGGTTGTGATATATTGTGCCCAGTGGGCCACTTTTGGTAAGCAGAACTGGCGCTGTGGGATGAACCAAACGTGATGTTAAGGCGCCCAAATTAACAACTCATACTGATACCATGAAAGGCGTTGGTTGCTTAAAACAGCAGGTCGGTGGACATGGAAGTCGTAATCCGCTAAGGAGTGTGTAACAACTCACCTGCCGAAGCAACTAGCCCTTAAAATGGATGGCGCTCAAGTTGTATGCCTATACATCACCGTTAAAGTATATGATTTATACAGTGCATTATATTAAATATTTTTTTTTATAAATTTTGAAACTTTAATGAGTAGGAGGGTACAATGGTGTGCGTAGAAGTGTTTGGCGTAAGCCTGCATGGAGCCGCCATTGGTACAGATCTTGGTGGTAGTAGCAAATAATCGAATGAGACCTTGGAGGACTGAAGTGGAGAAGGGTTTCGTGTGAACAGTGGTTGATCACGAGTTAGTCGGTCCTAAGTTCAAGGCGAAAGCCGAAAAATGTTAAGTTATATTAATTTATTTTAATATACTTATTATTTTGAACGAAAGGGAATACGGTTCCAATTCCGTAACCTGTTGAGTATACGTTTGTTATTAAAAATGGGCTTTAATGCTCATCCTGGTAACAGAAACAACCATAAAGAAGCCGTCGAGAAATATCGAAAGAGTTTTCTTTTCTGTTTCATAGTCGTACTACCATGGAAGTCTTTCGAAGAGAGATATGGTAGATGGACTAGAAGAGCATGGCATTTACTGCTGTGTCGATATTTTCTCCTCGGACCTTGAAAATTTATGGTGGGGTCACGCAAACTTCTTAACAGGCCGTACCGATATCCGCAGCTGGTCTCCAAGGTGAAGAGTCTCTAGTCGATAGAATAATGTAGGTAAGGGAAGTCGGCAAATTAGATCCGTAACTTCGGGATAAGGATTGGCTCTGAAGATTGAGATAGTCGGGCTTGATTGGGAAACAATATTATGGTTTATGTACTCGTTCTGGGTAAATTAGGATTTATACAATTTTTTTTTTATAAAGATTGTATTTTTCTGTTCCCCGGATAGAAGTTTACGTAACCAATTGTGGAACTTTCTTGCTAATAATTTATAAAATATATTTTTTAAAGAATATTTTTATAGATTTATAACGGCTATCAATTAACAATCAATTCAGAACTGGCACGGACTTGGGGAATCCGACTGTCTAATTAAAACAAAGCATTGTGATGGCCCTAACGGGTGTTGACACAATGTGATTTCTGCCCAGTGCTCTGAATGTCAAAGTGAAGAAATTCAAGTAAGCGCGGGTAAACGGCGGGAGTAACTATGACTCTCTTAGGTGCTTCGGCGGAAAGGTGCGACTGTACTGATTCCTAGGAATTTCTTAGGTGCTTCGGCGGAAAGGTGCGACTGTACTGATTCCTAAGTTTGTCATAGATGTGCCTAACTACAAACCTCCATGTGGTTCTCGCTGGGCAACAGGCTCCTTGAGTCTGGCTAATATGTTTTTAGGCTTTTTGGGAGTTCAAATGCTCTTCGTGAGCCTCCTACCCACTTCTTCTTGTAAGTTGTGGCCGGCGGACAAATCCGAGTTGTAGCCGTCAGAAGGCTGTCCGCGGGATTGTAATATGACCGGGTTCTGGAATAGGGCTAACGACCCGACCTCTGGAATGAAAACAACTATTGTTACAAGCATTCAAAGAGAAAATGGTCGTCCTCATCAGCAAACCTCTGATGAGGAGCGTAACAATTTAGTCAGTAGACATCCAGCTAATGTTGCACGCTTGGATGATGTAAATTATGCCGAAACAGCATATATATGTGACACTTGTGGAAGATCCTTTACTTCTAATCGAGGTTTAGGTGTGCACAAACGCCGAGCACATCCACTAGATGCTAATCGAGCAATCGAAACCGATAGGGTTAAGCTTCGATGGTCTGACGAGGAAGTGAGGCTCATGGCGCGATTAGAGGCCAAAATTATTCACGACTCTCCGGGGTCGGCGTCGGTCATTAATTCGCTGCTCCATCATGAGCTTCCGGACAGAACAATTGAAGCCATAAAGGGTAAAAGACGTCGTGCCGAATACAAGGAGCTGGTCAACGGATACATTCAGGAACTTCAGGCTAGTACTGGAACTGATGTACCGGTTGCCCCCAGTGTACCTTCAAATAGTGTCGTCATTGACAAAGTTAAAGAGCTTTGCTTAGCAGTCGCTAGTCGGAATACTCCTCGGGGTATGAAGCTAGTTGACGTAGCTAATAGGGCCATAATAGGCCGGCACGTTAGTTCCGATATTCTGAATTGGCTTCATGAGTATCTAAAGGTCCTCAGACGACCTAGGGGTCCTGACATCACCAAACAGGCTCCACATATCACTGGAAACAGTAGCACAAAGAAGAAAAAGAAATATGCGGTCTTGCAGGGTTTATTCCGAAAAGGCTTTAAAATCGGCGCAAGGGCGGTCCTCGATGATACATGGCTAACAGGTAGAGAGGGTCCGTCCGATGAGCGAGTCTTTGACCACTGGAGTAAGATCTTCCAGATGCCAAGTAAGGAATATACCTGCCCCAGCCAGAGGGTTGTTAGCGGACTATCCAACATCTGGGAGCCCATCTCCATTGAAGAGGTGGAAAAAGCTGGCCTGGACAAGAACACCAGTCCTGGGATAGACGGTATTTCTGCTCGATCATGGCTAAATATTAGCACATGTGAGAGAGCTCTTCTTTTTAACATCTTGCTACTCAGTGGCGAACTCCCTTCTGATCTACTACTAACTAGGACTATCTTTATTCCCAAGAGTGAAGGTACACTAGGGTGTGACCAATTGAGACCCATCTCAATTGGTTCTGTGGTGGTCAGAGAGTTTCACAAAATCCTGGCGAATCGGTATACACTCAATCATAAACACGACTGCAGGCAGCGCGGTTTCCTACCTATGGACGGTTGTGGAGAAAACTTGTTTATATTGCAGAACATACTTAACAAGGCGCAAAAGGAACTGAAAGAAGTTCATCTGGCAACTCTTGATTTGACTAAGGCATTCGACACGGTCTCACACCATGCGATCGTGGGAGAACTTAGTCGGAAGGGTTGTCAGACGGAATTCGTCAAGTATGTCGAGAGTGTATATCGTAATGGGAAAACGGTGCTCCAAATAGGAGAAAAAGAATACACCACCCAAGTATGCCGTGGAGTGAAGCAAGGTGATCCGCTGTCGCCACTGATATTCAGTACAGTGTTGGAAGCTGCCCTTGAGGAAGTAGATTGTGATGTTGGGTTCGAGATTCACGGTTCACGGGTCAATGCATTAGCATACGCTGACGATATTATTTTAATATCCTCTACTCAGCGAGGACTTCAAAAGAACCTGAGCCTATTCAAAGAGGCAATCGAGAACCTCGGCTTGTCCATTAACCATGGAAAGTCAGGCACACTTTCCTTAGTCCCGTCAGGAAAAGTGAAGAAAGCAAAGGTGTTAGAAAACTCCTGGGCCTATATCGGGGAACTTCCATTGAAAGCAATTTCGGTTGTGGACCAGTGGAAGTACCTCGGTATAGATTTTCAAGGAGCAAAGGTCCGGAATAATGCCGCCGGCCTACATAATAGCCTTGAACGTATCGACAAGGCCCCACTAAAGCCACAACAAAGAGTGGTTCTAGTGCGAGAATACCTTTTGCCACGATTCCTCCATACATGGGTTCTGGGAAAAGTCACTGGCTCCTTTTTGAGGATGTTGGACAGCCGAGTACGTGCATATCTACGAAAGTGGTTGCACTTACCAGCCGATTTAGCACTGGGTTCTTTCTATGCTAATATCAGATCTGGGGGCTTGGGCTTACCCAAGCTGCAGGAGCAGGTCCCCGCGCTTCGACTCCAACGCCTTCAGAAGTCAGCGCTAATAAGCTCCGACCCACTGGTGTCCCGTGTGTGTAGCGCACAGGCGATTAAGGAGGCCCTCCAGCACAAAAGTCTTTTAGACAAGCTGGGGCTACCCTCCTGGCCACGGGCATCTACTGGGGAAAGAGAGGACGAACCGGCGCTACCGGGTCGATCCGTGGAAACCAACCTATCATTAACACCTAGTAATGCTACTGTCATCAGTATTACTAAAGCCTCAAAGACCTATTGGGGAAGAGAGCTGTTGACGAAGACCGACGGTCGCGACTTAGCTCGTGTTCATCAGTCATCCTTAAACACATCTTGGATAAGATGTGGATATGGCATGACTGGGGCCGACTATGTTCGCTTCCTAAAATTACGGTTTAACGCCCTCCCATCTAGAGTCA
>CAXIWC010000075.1:10000-17500 GCA_964036015.1 Leptarthrus brevirostris | reverse complement strand
TGGTTGATCCTGCCAGTAGTTATATGCTTGTCTCAAAGATTAAGCCATGCATGTCTAAGTACAAACAATTCTAAAGTGAAACCGCAAAAGGCTCATTATATCAGTTATGGTTTATTAGATCGTTAACAGTTACTTGGATAACTGTGGTAATTCTAGAGCTAATACATGCAATATAAACACGGACCTTTGGGACGTGTGCTTTTATTAGGCTAAAACCAAGCGATACCTTAGGGGATCGTAATAATGGTTGAACTCTAGATAATTTGCAGATCGTATGGTCTTGTACCGACGACAGATCTTTCAAATGTCTGCCCTATCAACTATTGATGGTAGTATCTTGGACTACCATGGTTGCAACGGGTAACGGGGAATCAGGGTTCGATTCCGGAGAGGGAGCCTGAGAAACGGCTACCACATCTAAGGAAGGCAGCAGGCGCGTAAATTACCCACTCCCAGTACGGGGAGGTAGTGACGAAAAATAACAATACAGGACTCATATCCGAGGCCCTGTAATTGGAATGAGTACACTTTAAATCCTTTAACAAGGACCCATTAGAGGGCAAGTCTGGTGCCAGCAGCCGCGGTAATTCCAGCTCTAATAGCGTATATTAAAGTTGTTGCGGTTAAAACGTTCGTAGTTGAATCTGTGCTCCATACGGGTAGTACAACTAAAGTATTGGTTCGTACGTTACCTTATGTTATGCGAGCGTATTACCGGTGGAGTTCTAATATATATTTTTTCAATTTATTGAATTTAATATATATAACTCCTATTTATACCCGCTTCAGTGCTCTTTATCGAGTGTTGTTGTGGGCCGGTACAATTACTTTGAACAAATTAGAGTGCTTAAAGCAGGCTTCAAACGCCTGAATATTTTGTGCATGGAATAATGAAATAAGACCTCTGTTCTACTTTCATTGGTTTTTAGATCAAGAGGTAATGATTAATAGAAGCAGTTGGGGGCATTAGTATTACGACGCGAGAGGTGAAATTCTTGGACCGTCGTAAGACTAACTTAAGCGAAAGCATTTGCCAAAGATGTTTTCATTAATCAAGAACGAAAGTTAGAGGCTCGAAGGCGATCAGATACCGCCCTAGTTCTAACCATAAACGATGCCAGCTAGCAATTGGGTGTAGCTACTATTATGGCTCTCTCAGTCGCTTCCCGGGAAACCAAAGCTTTTGGGCTCCGGGGGAAGTATGGTTGCAAAGCTGAAACTTAAAGGAATTGACGGAAGGGCACCACCAGGAGTGGAGCCTGCGGCTTAATTTGACTCAACACGGGAAAGCCTACCAGGTCCGAATATAAATGAGTAAGACAGATTGATAGCTCTTTCTCGAATCTATAGGTGGTGGTGCATGGCCGTTCTTAGTTCGTGGAGTGATTTGTCTGGTTAATTCCGATAACGAACGAGACTCAAATATGTTAAATAGATGCATTCAGGATTATGATGTTGAAACCTTGATATAACTGGCTTAACAGCACCCCTACATGCAAATGTAGGACTGTTCTGATTTTGTTTATATTGGGTGGAGTCGTACCTGTTTGTTTGTCCCATTAATACGGACACTAGCTTCTTAAATGGACAAATTGCGTTTAGCAATAATGAGATTGAGCAATAACAGGTCTGTGATGCCCTTAGATGTCCTGGGCTGCACGCGCGCTACAATGAAAGTATCAACGTGTATTTCCTAGACCGAGAGGTCCGGGTAAACCGCTGAATCACTTTCATGCTTGGGATTGTGAACTGAAACTGTTCACATGAACTTGGAATTCCCAGTAAGTGCGAGTCATTAACTCGCATTGACTAAGTCCCTGCCCTTTGTACACACCGCCCGTCGCTACTACCGATTGAATTATTTAGTGAGGTCTCCGGACGTGATCTCTGTGACGCCTTGGTGTTACGGATGTTTCACAAAAGTTGACCAAACTTGATTATTTAGAGGAAGTAAAAGTCGTAACAAGGTTTCCGTAGGTGAACCTGCGGAAGGATCATTAAAGTTAATGAAACTTCCAATAAAACATATTTACTATAATAACTAGAATTGATATTAGCTTATCCTTTCTATTAAAGAATGAATTTGATTAATTCATAAATAGCAAGCCTGTGACTATCCATACTAGTATTCCTAGGATGGACGTCACAGGCTAAGTTGCTTTAAGAAGATTTTTATCTTGTTATTAGCAAAATAAAGTTGCAAATAAAGAATAGCCTGTGACTATCCATACTAGTATTACTTGGATGGACGTCACGGGCTAAATTGCTTAAAAAAACTGAAGAAGTTGTCAGATCTTCTCGGTTAAGGGGTTGTGGGACATCCCCCTGGTTAATTAATTAATTTAATTAACTTAATTGCGCCACAAACAATGTATAATTTGTTGTACTTATTAAGTAAAGATTTATTAGAAATAATAAATTTTGGACATTCGCAACATATAATTATATATTCATTATTTAAAATATTTGACATAAATAAACAAAATTAAAAAGTTATACTCTAAGCGGAGGATCACTTGGCTCATGGGTCGATGAAGAACGCAGCAAACTGTGCGTCATCGTGTGAACTGCAGGACACATGAACATCGACATTTTGAACGCATATTGCAGTTCATGCTATATGTACTTTAATTTATTTTAAAGTGCTGCATGGACTACATATGGTTGAGGGTTGTAAGACTTTCATTATAAAGTTGCTAAAAGAGATATTAATTTATCTCTTTTATAGCACATGTTATATTATTAAAGAATATTAACGTATTCTTTATAATATTAATAATTAAATATATTTATGCTTTTATTTAAATCAAATGTTTAAATAGCATATCTAGATATAAAATCAATTTTTTATTTAGAGAATAGCTCATTTGATTTAAGTTTAATATAAAAGCTAATTTATTTTTTTAAACAACCTCAACTCATATGAGATTACTCCCTGAATTTAAGCATATTAATGAGGGAAGGAAAAGAAACTAACTAGGATTTTCTTAGTAGCGGCGAGCGAAAAGAAATCAAGTTCAGCACTAAGTTATTTTGTTATATTAACAAATATAAGATGCAGTGTATGGAATATCTATAATCTAGTATGATAAATTAACAGTTCAAGTCCTTCTTAAATGAGGCCATTTACCCATAGAGGGTGCCAGGCCCGTAGGTGACGTTAATGATTACTAGAAGATATTTCCTAAGAGTCGTGTTGCTTGATAGTGCAGCACTAATATGGTGGTAAACTCCATCTAAAACTAAATATAACCATGAGACCGATAGCAAACAAGTACCGTGAGGGAAAGTTGAAAAGAACTCTGAATAGAGAGTTAAATAGTACGTGAAACTGCTTAGAGGTTAAGCCCGATGAACCTAAATATCCAATATGAAAAATTCATCATTAATAATGCATTAATATTATTTAATGTGTAAATGATGTGCAATTTTTTCATATAAGGACATTGTAATCTGTTAATATAATTAAAAATTTATCATAAGTTCCGTTTGGATCAGTTTATATTTTATTATAAATTTATTTATAATATATATAAAATCCAATTTAAATACGGTTACAGATAAATTATTGACAGATTTTTATATATATAACGCTTACATATTACACATATGTTATAATATAAGAATAATCATGTATTATTTTTTTTATTATATGCGTTTATATGATTAACAATGCTATAGATTTAGGATACCTTCGGGACCCGTCTTGAAACACGGACCAAGGAGTCTAACATGTGTGCAAGTCATTGGGTATTTAAAACCTAAAGGCATAATTAACTTAACTGTTTTTAATGGGATCAATTATATATATTTTAATATATATATTCCATCCCGGGGCGTTCTATATAGTTATGCATTTTAATATATTTATATATTATATATGCCTCTAACTAGAGCGTACCTTGAGCATATATGTTGTGACCCGAAAGATGGTGAACTATACTTGATCAGGTTGAAGTCAGGGGAAACCCTGATGGAAGACCGAAGCAGTTCTGACGTGCAAATCGATTGTCAGAATTGAGTATAGCGGCGAAAGACCAATCGAACTATCTAGTAGCTGGTTCCCTCCGAAGTTTCCCTCAGGATAGCTGGTGCAATTAATTATTATATAAAATAATCTTATCTGGTAAAGCGAATGATTAGAGGCCTTAGGGCCGAAACGACCTTAACCTATTCTCAAACTTTAAATGGGTAAGAACCTAACCTTTCTTGATATGAAGGTTTAGGTTGTGATATATTGTGCCCAGTGGGCCACTTTTGGTAAGCAGAACTGGCGCTGTGGGATGAACCAAACGTGATGTTAAGGCGCCCAAATTAACAACTCATACTGATACCATGAAAGGCGTTGGTTGCTTAAAACAGCAGGTCGGTGGACATGGAAGTCGTAATCCGCTAAGGAGTGTGTAACAACTCACCTGCCGAAGCAACTAGCCCTTAAAATGGATGGCGCTCAAGTTGTATGCCTATACATCACCGTTAAAGTATATGATTTATACAGTGCATTATATTAAATATTTTTTTTTATAAATTTTGAAACTTTAATGAGTAGGAGGGTACAATGGTGTGCGTAGAAGTGTTTGGCGTAAGCCTGCATGGAGCCGCCATTGGTACAGATCTTGGTGGTAGTAGCAAATAATCGAATGAGACCTTGGAGGACTGAAGTGGAGAAGGGTTTCGTGTGAACAGTGGTTGATCACGAGTTAGTCGGTCCTAAGTTCAAGGCGAAAGCCGAAAAATGTTAAGTTATATTAATTTATTTTAATATACTTATTATTTTGAACGAAAGGGAATACGGTTCCAATTCCGTAACCTGTTGAGTATACGTTTGTTATTAAAAATGGGCTTTAATGCTCATCCTGGTAACAGAAACAACCATAAAGAAGCCGTCGAGAAATATCGAAAGAGTTTTCTTTTCTGTTTCATAGTCGTACTACCATGGAAGTCTTTCGAAGAGAGATATGGTAGATGGACTAGAAGAGCATGGCATTTACTGCTGTGTCGATATTTTCTCCTCGGACCTTGAAAATTTATGGTGGGGTCACGCAAACTTCTTAACAGGCCGTACCGATATCCGCAGCTGGTCTCCAAGGTGAAGAGTCTCTAGTCGATAGAATAATGTAGGTAAGGGAAGTCGGCAAATTAGATCCGTAACTTCGGGATAAGGATTGGCTCTGAAGATTGAGATAGTCGGGCTTGATTGGGAAACAATATTATGGTTTATGTACTCGTTCTGGGTAAATTAGGATTTATACAATTTTTTTTTTATAAAGATTGTATTTTTCTGTTCCCCGGATAGAAGTTTACGTAACCAATTGTGGAACTTTCTTGCTAATAATTTATAAAATATATTTTTTAAAGAATATTTTTATAGATTTATAACGGCTATCAATTAACAATCAATTCAGAACTGGCACGGACTTGGGGAATCCGACTGTCTAATTAAAACAAAGCATTGTGATGGCCCTAACGGGTGTTGACACAATGTGATTTCTGCCCAGTGCTCTGAATGTCAAAGTGAAGAAATTCAAGTAAGCGCGGGTAAACGGCGGGAGTAACTATGACTCTCTTTGGCGGGAGTAACTATGACTCTCTTAGGTGCTTCGGCGGAAAGGTGCGACTGTACTGATTCCTAGGAATTTCTTAGGTGCTTCGGCGGAAAGGTGCGACTGTACTGATTCCTAAGTTTGTCATAGATGTGCCTAACTACAAACCTCCATGTGGTTCTCGCTGGGCAACAGGCTCCTTGAGTCTGGCTAATATGTTTTTAGGCTTTTTGGGAGTTCAAATGCTCTTCGTGAGCCTCCTACCCACTTCTTCTTGTAAGTTGTGGCCGGCGGACAAATCCGAGTTGTAGCCGTCAGAAGGCTGTCCGCGGGATTGTAATATGACCGGGTTCTGGAATAGGGCTAACGACCCGACCTCTGGAATGAAAACAACTATTGTTACAAGCATTCAAAGAGAAAATGGTCGTCCTCATCAGCAAACCTCTGATGAGGAGCGTAACAATTTAGTCAGTAGACATCCAGCTAATGTTGCACGCTTGGATGATGTAAATTATGCCGAAACAGCATATATATGTGACACTTGTGGAAGATCCTTTACTTCTAATCGAGGTTTAGGTGTGCACAAACGCCGAGCACATCCACTAGATGCTAATCGAGCAATCGAAACCGATAGGGTTAAGCTTCGATGGTCTGACGAGGAAGTGAGGCTCATGGCGCGATTAGAGGCCAAAATTATTCACGACTCTCCGGGGTCGGCGTCGGTCATTAATTCGCTGCTCCATCATGAGCTTCCGGACAGAACAATTGAAGCCATAAAGGGTAAAAGACGTCGTGCCGAATACAAGGAGCTGGTCAACGGATACATTCAGGAACTTCAGGCTAGTACTGGAACTGATGTACCGGTTGCCCCCAGTGTACCTTCAAATAGTGTCGTCATTGACAAAGTTAAAGAGCTTTGCTTAGCAGTCGCTAGTCGGAATACTCCTCGGGGTATGAAGCTAGTTGACGTAGCTAATAGGGCCATAATAGGCCGGCACGTTAGTTCCGATATTCTGAATTGGCTTCATGAGTATCTAAAGGTCCTCAGACGACCTAGGGGTCCTGACATCACCAAACAGGCCCCACATATCACTGGAAACAGTAGCACAAAGAAGAAAAAGAAATATGCGGTCTTGCAGGGTTTATTCCGAAAAGGCTTTAAAATCGGCGCAAGGGCGGTCCTCGATGATACATGGCTAACAGGTAGAGAGGGTCCGTCCGATGAGCGAGTCTTTGACCACTGGAGTAAGATCTTCCAGATGCCAAGTAAGGAATATACCTGCCCCAGCCAGAGGGTTGATAGCGGACTATCCAACATCTGGGAGCCCATCTCCATTGAAGAGGTGGAAAAAGCTGGCCTGGACAAGAACACCAGTCCTGGGATAGACGGTATTTCTGCTCGATCATGGCTAAATATTAGCACATGTGAGAGAGCTCTTCTTTTTAACATCTTGCTACTCAGTGGCGAACTCCCTTCTGATCTACTACTAACTAGGACTATCTTCATTCCCAAGAGTGAAGGTACACTAGGGTGTGACCAATTGAGACCCATCTCAATTGGTTCTGTGGTGGTCAGAGAGTTTCACAAAATCCTGGCGAATCGATATACACTCAATCATAAACACGACTGCAGGCAGCGCGGTTTCCTACCTTTGGACGGTTGTGGAGAAAACTTGTTTATATTGCAGAACATACTTAACAAGGCGCAAAAGGAACTGAAAGAAGTTCATCTGGCAACTCTTGATTTGACTAAGGCATTCGACACGGTCTCACACCATGCGATCGTTGGAGAACTTAGTCGGAAGGGTTGTCAGACGGAATTCGTCAAGTATGTCGAGAGTGTATATCGTAATGGGAAAACGGTGCTCCAAATAGGAGAAAAAGAATACACCACCCAAGTATGCCGTGGAGTGAAGCAAGGTGATCCGCTGTCGCCACTGATATTCAGTACAGTGTT
>CAXIWC010000075.1:0-5000 GCA_964036015.1 Leptarthrus brevirostris | reverse complement strand
AATTTTTTTTACTCTATTTTAGCATAGAAAGCACTTTAAAGCAATTTTTACAATAACACGAAAAATGTGCATGTACATATCGAATCATAAGGTTCAGACTTATTTTCATATGTGATGATTATATTAAAAAATGTCATCTACTAAGAAAATTCAAATAATTTTCATGATAATTTTATATTCCAGAGATATAAATTTGTTACCATTTATAAAATGAGGTAAAATTTATTATCATAACTATATGAAAAAATTTCATAAAATTTTTTTTACTCTATTTTAGCATAGAAAGCACTTTAAAGCAATTTTTACAATAACACAAAAAATGTGCATGTACATATCGAATCATAAGGTTCAGACTTATTTTCATATGTGATGATTGTATTAAAAAATGTCATCTACTAAGAAAATTCAAATAATTTTCATGATAAGTTTATATTCCAGAGATATAATTTTGTTACCATTTATAAAATGAGGTAAAATTTATTATCATAACTATATGAAAAAATTTCATAAAATTTTTTTTACCCTATTTTAGCATAGAAAGCACTTTAAAGCAATTTTTACAATAACACAAAAAATGTGCATGTACATATCGAATCATAAGGTTCAGACTTATTTTCATATGTGATGATTGTATTAGTTTAGCTAGTTGGTTCCCCAGAACCATTGTATGGACTGTTGTCTGAATCAAGTGTTTCAGTAATACTTGCAAAAAATATTCTCCAGGTACGACTATGATCGATTTTATAGAAATATAGAGATGATCTTATATAGTCAAATTATATATGAGAAAATTTCTCATTTCAAAAAACGTTTCTCTTTGATTTGCTAAAACTTATTATTATAAGAAAGCCACAAGGGGTTAAGTCAACCCTTCTAAAAAATTTAGACGAGATCTAAAAATATATTGAAAGTTGTTGAAAGAATAAATAAATTTATTTTTACAATATGTAAATTGTGAAAGTAGATAAATAAATTAATTAAATAATTAATAATAATATATATATTGTTATTACAATATATATAAAAACAAAATGTGAACATTATTCTGGTTGATCCTGCCAGTAGTTATATGCTTGTCTCAAAGATTAAGCCATGCATGTCTAAGTACAAACAATTCTAAAGTGAAACCGCAAAAGGCTCATTATATCAGTTATGGTTTATTAGATCGTTAACAGTTACTTGGATAACTGTGGTAATTCTAGAGCTAATACATGCAATATAAACACGGACCTTTGGGACGTGTGCTTTTATTAGGCTAAAACCAAGCGATACCTTAGGGGATCGTAATAATGGTTGAACTCTAGATAATTTGCAGATCGTATGGTCTTGTACCGACGACAGATCTTTCAAATGTCTGCCCTATCAACTATTGATGGTAGTATCTTGGACTACCATGGTTGCAACGGGTAACGGGGAATCAGGGTTCGATTCCGGAGAGGGAGCCTGAGAAACGGCTACCACATCTAAGGAAGGCAGCAGGCGCGTAAATTACCCACTCCCAGTACGGGGAGGTAGTGACGAAAAATAACAATACAGGACTCATATCCGAGGCCCTGTAATTGGAATGAGTACACTTTAAATCCTTTAACAAGGACCCATTAGAGGGCAAGTCTGGTGCCAGCAGCCGCGGTAATTCCAGCTCTAATAGCGTATATTAAAGTTGTTGCGGTTAAAACGTTCGTAGTTGAATCTGTGCTCCATACGGGTAGTACAACTAAAGTATTGGTTCGTACGTTACCTTATGTTATGCGAGCGTATTACCGGTGGAGTTCTAATATATATTTTTTCAATTTATTGAATTTAATATATATAACTCCTATTTATACCCGCTTCAGTGCTCTTTATCGAGTGTTGTTGTGGGCCGGTACAATTACTTTGAACAAATTAGAGTGCTTAAAGCAGGCTTCAAACGCCTGAATATTTTGTGCATGGAATAATGAAATAAGACCTCTGTTCTACTTTCATTGGTTTTTAGATCAAGAGGTAATGATTAATAGAAGCAGTTGGGGGCATTAGTATTACGACGCGAGAGGTGAAATTCTTGGACCGTCGTAAGACTAACTTAAGCGAAAGCATTTGCCAAAGATGTTTTCATTAATCAAGAACGAAAGTTAGAGGCTCGAAGGCGATCAGATACCGCCCTAGTTCTAACCATAAACGATGCCAGCTAGCAATTGGGTGTAGCTACTATTATGGCTCTCTCAGTCGCTTCCCGGGAAACCAAAGCTTTTGGGCTCCGGGGGAAGTATGGTTGCAAAGCTGAAACTTAAAGGAATTGACGGAAGGGCACCACCAGGAGTGGAGCCTGCGGCTTAATTTGACTCAACACGGGAAAGCCTACCAGGTCCGAATATAAATGAGTAAGACAGATTGATAGCTCTTTCTCGAATCTATAGGTGGTGGTGCATGGCCGTTCTTAGTTCGTGGAGTGATTTGTCTGGTTAATTCCGATAACGAACGAGACTCAAATATGTTAAATAGATGCATTCAGGATTATGATGTTGAAACCTTGATATAACTGGCTTAACAGCACCCCTACATGCAAATGTAGGACTGTTCTGATTTTGTTTATATTGGGTGGAGTCGTACCTGTTTGTTTGTCCCATTAATACGGACACTAGCTTCTTAAATGGACAAATTGCGTTTAGCAATAATGAGATTGAGCAATAACAGGTCTGTGATGCCCTTAGATGTCCTGGGCTGCACGCGCGCTACAATGAAAGTATCAACGTGTATTTCCTAGACCGAGAGGTCCGGGTAAACCGCTGAATCACTTTCATGCTTGGGATTGTGAACTGAAACTGTTCACATGAACTTGGAATTCCCAGTAAGTGCGAGTCATTAACTCGCATTGACTAAGTCCCTGCCCTTTGTACACACCGCCCGTCGCTACTACCGATTGAATTATTTAGTGAGGTCTCCGGACGTGATCTCTGTGACGCCTTGGTGTTACGGATGTTTCACAAAAGTTGACCAAACTTGATTATTTAGAGGAAGTAAAAGTCGTAACAAGGTTTCCGTAGGTGAACCTGCGGAAGGATCATTAAAGTTAATGAAACTTCCAATAAAACATATTTACTATAATAACTAGAATTGATATTAGCTTATCCTTTCTATTAAAGAATGAATTTGATTAATTCATAAATAGCAAGCCTGTGACTATCCATACTAGTATTCCTAGGATGGACGTCACAGGCTAAGTTGCTTTAAGAAGATTTTTATCTTGTTATTAGCAAAATAAAGTTGCAAATAAAGAATAGCCTGTGACTATCCATACTAGTATTACTTGGATGGACGTCACGGGCTAAATTGCTTAAAAAAACTGAAGAAGTTGTCAGATCTTCTCGGTTAAGGGGTTGTGGGACATCCCCCTGGTTAATTAATTAATTTAATTAACTTAATTGCGCCACAAACAATGTATAATTTGTTGTACTTATTAAGTAAAGATTTATTAGAAATAATAAATTTTGGACATTCGCAACATATAATTATATATTCATTATTTAAAATATTTGACATAAATAAACAAAATTAAAAAGTTATACTCTAAGCGGAGGATCACTTGGCTCATGGGTCGATGAAGAACGCAGCAAACTGTGCGTCATCGTGTGAACTGCAGGACACATGAACATCGACATTTTGAACGCATATTGCAGTTCATGCTATATGTATTTCCGCTACTCGCTCCATAGTTTATTTAGATGATTCATTTAATTAGCTTCATTAAGCAAATGATTGAAATTGAAATTATCACAGCATTCCTTGTACAGAACACATCTTTGTGTATAAATTTCTCCTGGATATATTTTATTATAGAATTAGTGCGTTCATGTTTTAACTTTTCACATCTATCCAATAATTTGGTACCTTTGTCAATTCAATCTTCACGTAATGAATTAAATTTGGACTTTAGAAAAAATTCAAGAAATACAAAATAATCACTATATATGTTATGACAGATGACTTGAATGAACACTTCAAACAATATATACCTTGTCCTCATGATTACAATTAATTGATTGAAATTTTTACTTTCAACAACTAACAAAATTACCATGCAAAGCGTGATACACCAATTAATTATACCATACATTGTCGTATACTAAGGTTACGTTTTAAGTCTTCGGGTGGAGTTCCGATTAAGGGACACATTCGATCGCGATGAAATTTAGGGGATTTGTTGACCTTGATGGGACATAAAAAACCTCAAAAGGATTTTACCCGCAAGTGCCCTATAAAAATTTTACCTCTTCCTCCCAGAAAGTTTAATAAAAAAGTTCGCGATATCTTTAAGTTCTGCCGTTTTGACAAGTGATGTGTTATTAAAATTTCAAGATCGAATATCACAGTTCCATCATGGACGCCATACTGGTCACACGCGTTTTAGTCGGCCCGCTCTGCAAGTTAAATAATGTTTAATTTGCTAGAGCGGCGTTAGTACTGAATGCGTGAGATCTTTATGGAGTGACATCGGAACTCAGTAATTCAAAATAAAACAATTGAATATCTTTAAAACGAAATTTTAAAAATCTAGTGATCTTACCGTTATCTAAAAACACGCGATTAAAGTGTTCCGAAAAATAATTTTGTGCAAATTAAAAGCTGATATAGCAATATAAAACCATAAAATCTTTAATGCTTAATCTAACAAACCCACAAATACTTCATAATATCACTAATTATAATATAAAAGTGTCAAAAATCAAATCAATAATTTACCGTTATCTAAGAACACGCGGTTGAAAGCGTCCTGAATAATAAGTTTCGCAAATTTAAAGCTTAATAGCAAAATAAATCATAATATCGTAAATGTTTTAATCCCATAAACCTACAAATACTTCATTATAATACTATAAATAATACAATATAAATCAAGTGATTATATACAGTGACCTAAAAAGCGCGAACATATGCGCATAAATCCTAAAGGGGGTTATTAATAACCGAATTAAAAATCTCTCACAATAAAGTGAATATAAATTTAAAATTGAACGATGGCG